>OZ026835.1:10520521-10713272 GCA_964023205.1 Lutraria lutraria
GTTAACTGACTCAGACGCTCGTCAAAAATGTATACTTAAGGTAGCTGTACACCCTAAAGTTTCAAATAGTATCGTTAACATTTATGCTATACGAATATTTTACTTTTTGTTGTTCGGTAAGCTGATTAAGAGAGAAATTAAAGAATAAAAGTTAACAATGTATCTACGACTATACACATGGCCTATATTGACTATGTAAGGCAATGCTACCCTAAATTAATACGTTTACTGAACAAATTACAAAAAAGTTATCAGTGATAACGTAAAAAATATGCAATGTTGCTTTTGACTGATGATTGGTGGGAGATGGTATTATATATTTTGCAATTGTGTAAGAATAATGTTGCTTCCCCGTCAGTGACTGTAAATATCTTGATGGTGGTTTTATATATAGTGAAGATTAAAAAGAACTTCAATGATTGAGTGAAGTTTTTCATTTCTTCATTAAAACATACAGCATCGTCATAAGTAGTGAATATACTCTTTTTAAAATGTGGTAAGATTATCTTAAAATATACATAGCCAAACACGCATAAAGACACCAAATTACACAACTGTTACAATGCTTGCATAACTATGCTGCTTATTTGCAAATCTGTAATTTACTACCTTAAATCTAGTTTGTATTTTCTTTTTGTTTTGTTTATGAATGTTCATGCATTTTCGTCACGATTCCTTTCCGCGAAACCATTAATTAAACTGCTGTTTACATTACTACTGATTTCTTATATTGATATATACATATTGATTGATTAAACATCCAGACATGTTCTTAGTTCCATAAATATAATTTTTTTCTATATTACCGAGTTTTTATTCCGTTTCGTCAAAACATCGTCAATTCTGACACACATTTTTACACTGACATAAAATCCAAACGTGATAAAGACACCATGCTGACAGATATCAAACGTTAATGTTAAGTTACATGTGAACTCGTTTCATTCAGTTTGGTAAAACTTCCCTAACCGAAGCTACGGTGTAACGTTATTATGTGTATCCTATTTATCCCCACAGTAATACAAATTCATATCAGAAATATACTTTTTCATTAGATATAATGTTTAGATGATAAAGTCTACAGCTATATATTTACAGAAATGATACCGTTCCCACCCATACTGGTGGTAAGAATTACAATTTAACATTCTGATCACAGAATGACAAATTCACACATGAAGTAAGTAACGTAAGTACAACTCTTGTCATACAAAGTAAAAAAAGCAGGGTGTAAAACGCTACATAAAGAAGATGTACTATTAGATGGTTTTCCAGAAGCCCATTTGACAGCCGATTTTGTAGATCCATAGTTATACACATATGGCGAGGATATATCGTTGCGTTTGCCTCCGATAACAATATACGGCGATGTTCCTTTGATCAGCTGTTTTACATCCAAAGCTTTTCCTACAGTGTCGATGTTAACGAGCTGACCACCTTCAAGTTCACACAGTTTCTCGGCATTATCATAATTTTGTTTGTTCAAATGTAACTTTAAGCAATATCCATTCTTTGTCTTATTGTAACCAAAAATACACTTTCCTTCACATATTTTATAATCGGTTTCAATTTTGTCTTCCATGTCGTTTATCTTACCCCATTTACGTGTCCGTTTCTTGGTTCCAAAGTAACCTCTGACTATTGATTCACATGAACTCCAGGATGACCACATCTCCTGACACGGGTGAAGATTTTTGATCGCCATACCAATCATAGTCAACAATGGTTTGTGCACCTTTCTGCCAAGTTGTATGAGATTGAAAGCAGTAACGTCATCAGAGGAAGTTCCATTGCTCTCTGAAATCACGGAACAATAAACACGACACACAAGTAAAATAGAAATGACAAAAAATTTCATATTGTTAAAATACTTTGGCCTGGCTGAGTGCTCTTCGCGTCTGTAGTAAAAGAAGTTACCACAAATGGTGAATTTGGTGTAATCTGTCTGGTTACCAGAGAAACCTACGAGAACGAGGCACCGTTTTCTATATGCTGGCATCTTGTGAACAAAGAAATGATTGTACGGTGAAACCTTTGTTATATGTATAACGCTTGCACCGTAATAAAGCAACTTAATACTTGTAAAAATGCATCAAGTTATGAGCTCAAGTTTGCTTTAGTCAAACAAAGATCAATGTCTGATCCACGAGTAATACTAGAATAGAATTTGAACCATCATGAAATGGTTAAAAATCCAATTGTTCCCGTATTTGATTAACTGATGCCGAACTTACTGTCCGTAATCTATCATCAACAGAAAAAAAATTTCGATTCTAAACACGAAAAGTATCACTTGAATTTTAATCGTTTTACCCAAAAACGACAAAAACTACATGGACTTTCTATTTTTACAGAAAGTCCATGACGTCCTAAGCCATATTAATTGGGAGGTTACGGTTAGCTCAGTAAAATGTGCAGGTCAGCCATATTATATCGTTAAATAAAGTGTGGTTATATTTTCTATATGTTTATTTTGTCACTGAGCAGATCGTTGCACATTCGTGTGCAACTACTTTGTCCAAACTTCACACGTGTGACTGTATGCAGTGCTGGGTTCTTTATAAATATGACGTGAAGTAAGAAATGCTCGTGAAAGATGATTACCTGCCGTCTTTGTTTATCTTACAACATCGTATGGTTAGTGTCTTTATTATCAACAATCTAACATGAACTAAACATATCTGTTTATGCAACAGAACATGCGGGGTGGCGCTGATATACAAAATGCACCTCTTGGTGACCTTATATGTTAACTGAGACTTCTAAGACATCTTTGATACTAACATCTACCTTTGTCTGTTGAACAAAATACCCTTATAGTGAATGTAAATCCGAGGATAATGACAGATGACTTAGAATGTTATGAATTAAAACAAAAAGTAACGTGGAGAAATGAGTTCTACATCCGGGTCTTCATATCATGTTCCTACATCAACAACCCTGCATTCTTAAAGCAATATTCTTTATAAATTCCAAATCAATTGCTGATGTCTTATACATTTGTATAATAAAAACTATCCCAGACTCCTTAGTTTTTGGTAACAAAGTGATCGATATCAGATGATTTATGATCCAGGAATGACAATATCATCCATCAAATATTTAAATAAAGAAATATAACACTGAATTACGTTTAAAGGCTTTTAACAATTCAGCACTTTGACTTCAATGATGCTGAAAGGAAATTATACTTCTAGAACAGCACGGAGCTTTGTCAGTTACATATAATATGTTGAATCGAATACCGTGAGTTCTTTCAAATGACCTTGAAATTTTATCCATATGACACCAAAAGACCAAGTAACATAGTCCAGGTCTCTTTCATAGACCGGTACATACATAAAACACAAGGAATGCAACGACTTTTACTACCCTACCCAATAGAATAACTAATATTTTCTTTAAATAAAACACTGCCGCTGGGGTTTCATTGGCCTGACGGTACAGGACACAATACATACATAAACAGATTTCAATCGAAAAAGTTTTTTTAGAAAAATATGGTGAACTCGTAACAAACTATGTATTATATTTAATGACACGGACTTTGTTTCAGACATGTATATAATGGTTAAGTTCTGTTCATAACGTAACATAATTGTATTTTAGCATCAAAATGACAGGTATTGATTAAAATTGTCACGTTTTCTTGAAAGCGACCATGTTTAACAGACTGCAAACATTATCTTAGTTGAAATCTTCATTCATTATAATGCGGTCAATGACTCTAACGGGACCTAGTGTTATAATTTAAATGCTCAATTATAAAATGTATCAATTATTAATGAGAGAAAATGAGAAAAGACGCCCGTAAATATGAATACAATATTGATTTTTATCATTTTTATACCAATAGAAAAAAAAAATTTTCATTACTAAATACATGTGTTGGAGTTAATGAGGAATTTACGTTTCAATGAAACATTTTATATAAGGGAGACAATTCAATTATAACGTCAAAGTTGGGTCGATGTCACTATTGTCAGAACCGAATAAAATTTAGACGTTAACAGCAGTACATGTCTTACGAATAGCATGTCACTAATTTATTAACGATCTTATTTCAGTTATAAATTCTATCATAATTTTATTTTATTGCATTGTTCAATTTCCATCTAACAATGCATAATTATAACAAAGGGCACTGTAATTTGTCGGGACAACTAGATGATGTGGTTCGTTATTATTGCATATATAATAAAACATGATCTTGATGCATATATACACCAGTCTCGTGTCTGTCTAAAAACAATTATGTGTCTTCGAAACTTTCCGTTTTATCCTGCCTTTATTAATTACGATCGGTCGGCTGTCAATATTTAGCTTCCAAGTTTCTCTCTGTGTAAATGAATGAAGAGTGAGCTCACTATTTTGTCTGTTATTTCTCCTATACTTGTCTAGATAGTCTCAAAATATTCGAACATGGGAACAAGTTCGTAAAAACAATCAATAGTACTGGGAAAACTCGCAAATGTTATGGATACTAACATGAACGAACGAACTGTGGTAAAAAGGTTTTGTAAACAAACCATTTAATCATCTAACTTAAACACAATCAATCATATACTCATACACAGATTTGAAACATGACATTATGTGTGTGAACGGTTAGGTGTTTGGTATTTGTCATAATGAGTTTCTAGTGTAACCAGTCAGAATATTGTTTGTAATAAAAGGGGTGACCGTCGTTATCATTTCTTCATTCTTAACCTCAGAAGGATGGGGTTTTGTTATTGTTGTCTGGCCTACATGTCTACCTCGTTCTAGCATGACTCACACAATCCAAATCATATGATAAATAATGCATCAAATAAGACGTATTGATACATGGTCGTATTGATACAAATATACGTAATGTTAAATGCATGTTACTAATACGTCTGGAAGTTGCGTTATCATATGTAGCAAACATTGCCAATAAATCACCACTTAAAATATACAGTACTAGTTCAGTAGTCCTGTATGATATATAGGCTCATATTCTATAGAACATTTCAAATAAGACTGGACCATAATTATTGATTGTATCTGTTGTTAGGGGATTGATCATGTTTTGGCTTTCAAATTTATCCATAACCGAGTTATTTGGTCGATATCTGTAGAATATGTATCGTTAGCAAAACAGCAATGTTACGATACGTCAGAGCATGACTGGATTTGCACGAGGTCTTTATCTCGTTAAATTATTTCAACAGTCGTGTTTCCTGATACCCGATCGACCCTACTTTGGCACTTATCCTAAAGATTTTAACTGCAAGATCCATAGCACGAAAATATTTTGAACGAATCATGCCTTCAAAGTACGAAAGATATGTTCAGAAAACATATATATATTGCGACAAGTAAACGGAATTACAATTAGTCTTGTCTGGGCAAGTCAAAACTGTAAGTCTAGTATAGAAACTAGGCAGAGAAACTGTCCGTGTGCGTGCGTTATGTGTTTCCATCAGACACGGTAAAATTGAAATTAAAATGAAGAATAAATTGATTTTGTATCAAAATATGTCCACCCTGTATTAAACTCCATCGTACATCTGTAAGCATAATTTTTAAAACTCGTCTGGTTTTATACCACGCGAAAAATGCTTGAATCATTGGGATATTCATATAATGAGACAAACAGACAGACAGACATTTTATTTAGACTTGTACATAGTAAACTATATACACACGTAAAAACAAACATAAACTGTCAGCGTAATTTACAAGAAAAATGCAGAAAAAAGGAACGAAACATTGACATATATTTTAAACAAAAAAATGGACCCAAGTTACACAAATACATACAGGTAGAGAATTGGTAATGGAGATGAATAGAATTTCTCTTTCAACATAATGTCACATTTGAACGTATGCCTAGTGCATTTGTAATATTTGTGATATATTTAATAATTCAAATTTACTGACATTACTTGATATACACTTGACCAATGTTCTAACTACACCGATGATATAATTGTAAATTTCTATGGTTATAATACACTTGCAATCTTCAACCATTAAGCATAAAAAGATGCATCATATTTCATTTATTTTATTTTATCAATATGACGATTATCACGTGTCATCATGAAAAAATCATGTTTTATCATGGTGGGGGTTAAAACCCAAAGTACCAAAATTGTCAATAGCGGGTGTATCCTCCATTGGCCCGCGCTACTGCCTGACATCGCTGTCTCATCGACAAAATAAAGTTCCTAAAGTACACTTGAGGAAGTCTATTCTATTCTGCAACGATTTGATTGCGTAGCTGCTGTAGATTTTGAGGTCGGTTTTTATAGACTTTCCTAACAAGTTCAGCCCACACATTCTCAATCGGATTCAGGTCTGGAGACTTTGATGGCCATTCAAGTACGTTAATTCTGTTGTTCCGAAGGAGGTTCATGGTTGATCGTGCAGTATGGGCAGTGGCACCGTCTTGCATCAGCTTCATGTTACGGTTTTGCTGAACTAGTGGAATCAAAACCGGACGTAGAATCTCATTTTGATATCTGACAGCTGTCAAGTTACCATTTACAATGATACCAGGTGTCTTGGTATGCAGAGAAATATCTGCCCATATCATCACTGAGCCCCCGCCAAAATGTTCAGTTTCCATGACGCATGCGTCGGTGTACCTTTCTCCAATACGTCTATAGACACGTGTACGGCCGTCATTATTATACAGTTTAAAACGCTTCTCATCTGAAAAAAGCACACCGCCCAATCAGTCCTTGTAAATCTAAGATGACGACGGGCCCAATGTAGACGTGCTCTACGATGATGAATGGTTAGTGACAGTCCTCGGAATGGTCTACGTGCACGTATACCACCAAGACAAGCTGCACGTAAACGTTTACGGACGGTTTCTGCACTTATTGGACGACTGTGAAGTCCAACGGTGGCTTGTGCTGTTTCAACTGCGGTGCGTCTCCGGTTGCGCAGATGACTTAGAATAATAAATCTGTCTTGTCTCGCAGTTGTGACTTTCTGGCGAGGCTGTCTACGGAGGTCATCCACACTTCCGGTTCGCCTGAATTTGGCCATCAGGCTGGTGATAGATCGTTTTTGTACGTTCATTATTCTTGCGACCTGAAAACAACGATGGACTGATTAGTAAGGTACATCAAAGTTCGTATAGCACACAGTATCAGGCGTTTTATCACAAAGGGGACAAAATTATGCACAATTATTTTACGTACCTGAGAATGCGATGCTCCTCCCTGAACTAGACCCACAGCTCTGGCCCTATCTTGAATTGACATACGAGGCATTGTGTTTTTTTGAACGAACAGACGTCTGAGAAGTAATTCACCACGTGTAATCACTTTCCCGCCAAACATTATGTAGCCCGTGCACAATACTTGATTTTGTACCGTCATGCCTTGGTGCACAATATTCACCAGATAGGGTTTAAAAACATCAAAATAATGAAAACACTATAATTTTAACCTTGAATTTAAAAAATCGTGTTATTCAACACATCCGTTGCTGAGAAATTCAAATTTAAAGTCGGTGTAGTTAGAACATTGGTCAAGTGTATGTAAATGTATCGACAGAAGGTTTTACATAGTATATCTTTTGGATAAATATTTTTGCCCGATTTCAAAATAACAAGGGCATAATTATACAAATAAAGTGACACTCGTCATAAATATCATTAGAATTACCATATGTACAGTGTCTTTCATTTCGAGGTTTGTTACTATTCGCAAATCTATCGGCCTGTAATGGTAACGGATGAACAGACATACGTAGTCTGCAAAAATACATTCTAAAAGATTTTGGTAAGACATCAAGATAAATTTCATAAACAAAAGTGGTTTAAAACATTATACAGATCAATCATAGTACTTTTGTTAACAAGGTTACACCATTCTTGTTCGTTCTATACATCCACATCTTAAAAACTAAAAGGAAAGACTTAATGTTAATATCGTGCACATTATCAAACACATCCGCAAAACAAAAACAATCAACATTTTCTTGACATTAAATACTAGTACATAGTTAAGACAACCTTTGTTATAATCCTCTACAGCTTGTTTGTATACACATCTTTATACATTATAATAACTAGACTGAATTTTCAATCAACATTTTATGACACGTACATATCTATTAACAAACAATGGATAACGTCTACACACAACAGCATTATATGTCGTTTAATTAACACTTAACAACCTTTCTAAAAACATTAAATGCAGTCTTTCAATTTCTTTTGATTTTGAACGACCCTATACTTTAGATGTTTAACTTATAAGTTATAATAGAACTATCAAACGCGTAAAATAATTAGCAAAGTGTCTTAGGCTTTAAATCAGACTATTTACACTTAATAAATTATACATCCAATGCTTTCAATGCTTTTTCAACTAAATATTCTTTCTCCAGGTTAAACCTACAATTGTAATTCAATACAACACATAAATAATTAAAATGAAAAAAACTTCATAGTTCAATGTTCAAAGGGGCAATAATCTGCCACACTTTCGAAAACAAAGTTTTGTCTTATTTATATTTAATTGTAATCCACATTGATTGCAATAAGTGTACAAATTATTTAAATGTTTCTGAACTTCAGTTGGTGTTTTGCCTAAAGTGGCCATATATATCGTCCACAAAAAACAGTAATAGAATTAAAATATCCATAATTACGTTACCTCAGTTACATCATTATGTAAATATAGTTCTAAGTACTCAACAAACAAGGAAAATAATAATGAGCATACGCAAGAAATTGTTCACAACCATGTTCACAAAAACACTGAAAACATAATTTCTAATGTTGTTGCAATATGTATTGAGGCAAACCAACACATTATTTGTTCACACTTGAACTACGCAATAAAGATGCCTTGAACAAGTAATTTTACAGAATGTTAATCTGAAATACAAAATGTATATAGCGAAAGTTATGTTTGAGGTGTAGAACACAAAACTAGTACATGTATTGACCTAGTTCGCTATTTAATTGCGCTTATAAAGGCTCATTTATTGTTAGATAAATATATTTATGGATGCTACAAAATTTTAAGGGAGGTAACCTTGATTACACCTTAACCTGTTTGGAACGGGAAAAGGGGATTTTAATTTAATATTTTCCTGCATAAATTAACAGTGATTTGGAAAACATTGGAATTATTTTCAGCTAATTACTAGTAAAGTAAAATTGAATTCAGCGGTTTTAATTTAAGATAACATAGGTATTTCATTTTTACATCATATAGATGCAATGCGGGAACCAGCTACTTTATTAAATGCAAGTTGTTGACATTTTCACGGAGTGCTGTTTCGTACTAAATACTACTACTATAGTCGATATATCAACAATGTTTATTGTTTATGTTATATTGGAACTCAGGTTGCAATTTTAGCCATAAAAGCAAATCTATCGTAGATAAAGGATGTGTACGTTGATATTGGGAACATCGCACGTCAATTGACTTCAACAATATCTGTTCAGACAACACGGTGTTGCAAATCCTTTGAATTTAGATAATTACCCACCAGTCTACTTTCGTGGCATTTCTGGTGGAAAAGTTATGTTCATTGCTGGGAGAAGGCAGTTGAACGTTTACGCCCGAGAATTTTATTAATTCATTTTGGGGGAAATGATATTGACACAGATGCATTCGATTGTGAGGTGTTAGTACTCAGAATAATCAACTTGGTCTTCAAATGGAAGTTACAATTCAGTATTAAATATATCACAATTGTACAACTTATACCACGGCCACGGCCTAGATCCATGACATCGGAGAAATATAATGCAGGTGTTATATTGGTGAATAGGATGTTAAAGGATGAATGCGTCAATCGTCATTTGAAATACTGGAAAGTCGGTGGTATTAAATCGCCCAGCTGTGCAATTTTTTGTGATGGTGTACATTTCAATGATGATGGAATGCTTAGGTATTTTCGTAGCTGTCGTGGTGCTATTATCCAAGCTAATAAATGACTGGATACCAAAAGTAAATAATAAACTTTTCTTATGACAGTGCTATTGCTGTTAATTGGACATCAGGATTAATACGCATTCACCAGTTGATGGATATTCAGTAATCTTTTAAGAGTTTCAATTACAATACGACGAGTGCACTCAATAATAAGAAGTCAACAGTTTGCTTTCATTTATTCAGTCTATATATGTTTCATAATACTGTACATTTAATGACATAGAACCATGTAAGGTGTACGTGACTGATGTTGTGAAACAGTACTTAATGTTTATAATGTTCTAAATATGATAGAGAGCATGTTATCATGCATCTGTCAATAGACTGTGACAGACTGACAGCAGTTCGAGAACACTATAACATTAACACACCCCCCCCCCCCCCCCCCCGTCAATACCGTAGTACTTAGTGTATAATTCTGCAAATGTCAAATGTATACATGTATATTTATTGTATTCATTGCCATTTAGAAGCGATACTACTGAGTATTTGTATTTTGGTATGAACTTTAAATGGACACAAATTTGTTAAGTTTATCAGATGTTAATAATAATTTATCTTGACATACAGGTTGTATGTTGATATGTTCATTATGGCGTTAAAGGGGCATGCCCAGGAACTGCTGTGTCTTTTTTTTCGTACACCAAAAATGCGTTTATCACTTGTAAAAACAATTATTACCGAAAAGTCAAAGAAGAATGTGCCTTCAAAAATGGCCCTATAACGCACGCGTGGGTATTTGTATGTCGGTTTAAATAAAAGGCTTACAAGCCTTTTATTGACGACAACGATATTTCCGATTCGTCTGAGGATTTAACTTAGCGTGCGCGCTGCCTTTCAAGCAGCAAAACAACGATATTTACCTATAATTGATCGATAGATAAGCTTTATGTCGCAAACAATGAACATGACATGAGCAATACTTACCATTTCACAGTTTGTTGACATTTTTTCCGCTTTTGACAGATCCCGAAAGGGTCGAGTTATGAAAATGACGAATATTTTCTAAGGCGTAATCGGCAGGTTTGGTAAATCTTGAAATGTGTATTTTGAGTCAAATAGCGGGACATTTCGTAAATATTTTACAGGACTTTCATTAATTGATTTAGGCATTTAAATGATACCAATTTGATTTATATTCGAGACGCTTCAGTTCCAGGGCATGCCCCTTTAAGCTCTCAGTTCACATTTATGTGTTTAAATATTTGATTTATTTAATGATGGAATAATAGCGTATGGAATGAATTGAATTGGAATGTCTATATATTCAATGTAGAGGCCTTCATATCATGTAAAATTAAGCACTGTCAGTTGATATCTATAGTATGTGCGAATTTATGCGCTACTTTAGGTTTGTCAGTTGAAATATATGTGAGTTCACATGTCATGGGCTACGTTAGTGGTTCATATAAAAAATATACGCTAGTATATATAAGATAACTTACAGATATATTAATTTATATATCTATCATGCTTCGCTAGAAGTTGTTCATTTAGGTTATATATTTGACATTATATGATAGCATTTCACTATTGCAAGTATTTGCAATATATGTATATTTCACATACTACGCTAGTAGTAATTTACAATTGGTCCATATATACGTTAGTATATGTTTGACTTGCTATGAAGTACATGTATTTACATGTATTTAGCAAAGTATATATAGTTTTATGTGAGCACCTCAATAGGCATATAGTCATTCATCGGTTTATAGATAGTATGACATAATGTATATAACTTTTACATGCATTGCATGTGGATATATCAGTAGGTGACAGGTACATCAGTATGTAAGTGTGTAACCTATTATGATAAAATAGTTGTAGGTATATTGAATATCAGTACTGTTATTTAAACAAAATTTAAGCTATCTCTTTCATGCAAGTCAAGTTGCGCTTTATTTTATAGGACGGTGCAGTCAACAATGTCTTCAACAAGGAAGCGGAAGACACCTAACAGACTTTCTGATGGCCATACATAATCCACATCTAACAACAAACGACAGAAGAGTTCAACCAGTAGAAGGGAAGTTGCCAATGACGAAGTTCCAACAAACCAATTTGTTCAGGAGGTTGTAAAAGCGGTTATCCCTTCAGTAACAAAAGCTGTCGTTGACACGTTGATACAGATGCAGGTTATTGACAAACCCATTGCTGCAGGGGAACTACAAGGGAGTAGTTCTGCAGCTGGGCCAACACCACAAGTTGATATAGCCATGTCAGCAGGACCAGAAGAAGGTAATTCAGTACTTATAACTTCTATGACAGATAATGAAAACAACATATGTCCGGCCCTTCCTCAGCCTTCTTTTCTCTTGGGTATAGACCCAAAATTGAAATGTAAGATTTGGACGAATGATTACATTGATCTTGCCCTGCTTCTGTCAGAGGATCAAGACAGTCATGAATCCTTCCGCCTGGTGGAGAACACCAGCGGAACTGTAGCCCTCCAGAAATTGCAATCCAAAAAAACTGACAACCTTATGCAACAGATACAATCTATCATGGGGACATGGGCCTCTGATAGATAATAGTTCAGTATTATTGTAATTGTATGCAACAATTTCGATGTTTATGTAACATGTTTATGTTATTGAATAAACTCTTCACCTTGGTGTATGTAATGACACCTTATTGAACAATGATGTAGTGCTTGTCTAATGTAAATTGTGTTCAAATTATCTGTATGTATGTACTAAATTTTACTATAGCTAGTTATTTTATACCTGCGAATTTACATAACGAAATGAGCCTATGATCATAGTGGTCTTGTAGTTTTTTGTTGGGGGATATAGCAAAAGTTACAATTGGCAGGTTTTAGTACCCAACATTTGATCGTAGATAAGGCAGGAATAATAATTGTTTAAATTTGTGCATAATAGTTCAAAGTTGTTATAATAGTTATACAATGATTTCATGTATGTGTTACTTATCATATTGATATGTTTCATTTCTATTATGTATGTTGACAGTGTTGATATGTCATCCTTTTTATTTTACTATTATGCAATACTTATTCGTCATTTATTATTAAATGACATATTTCATTCATGTTTAGTTTGTGTTATTGTTTACCCTTCAATCAAACAGAGAAAAACTACAAACAAGTAGACTTAAGTAGTAGACATACATAAAGGCTCATTTATTGTTAGATGAATATATTTATGGATGCTACAAAATTTTAAGGGAGGTAACCTTGACTACACCTTAACCGGTTTGGAACGGGAAAAGGGGATTTTAATCTAGTATTTTCCTGCATAACTTAACAGTGATTTGGAAAACATTGGAATTATTTTCAGCTAACGCACCCTCCCAACCCGATTTTAATTAATGTATAAGGTTATTTTTCACTTTTTGGCAGGTTTTAGTACCCAACATTTGATCGCAGATAAGGCAGGAATAATAATTGTTTAAATTTTTGCATAATAGTTCAAAGTTGTTATAATAGTTATACAATGATTTCATGTATGTGTTACTTATCATATTGATGTGTATCATTATTATCATGTTTGTTGACAGTGTGGATATGTCATCCTTTTTATTTTACTATTATGCAATACTTATTCGTCATTTATTATTAAATGACATATTTCATTCATGTTTAGTTTGTGTTATTGTTTACCCTTCGATCAAACAGAGAAAAACTACAAACAAGAAGACTTAAGTAGTAGACATACATAAATGTATTTATAGTATTCAAGGGGTATAAAGTGTAAAGAGTTTGTGAAGCTGGTAAAACAATAACAAACATGTAGATGAGTTATACTTACATTTTAGTTCCTCTTTGATATTAGTGACGTCTGCAAGTTTACGTATTAAAAGATCTGAAAACATTTAATTTAAAAATAGACTTTGACATTTATGTCCATTTAAAACTGAGTTTACTGCCTTTCAATTTACAACAATAAGCATGTTTGTACATTTGTATAACAAAAGATATGTAAGGAATATAAATCAGTACATTTTGCCAAGAGCTAGCTTACACAGAAATATTTAAATGGACAAACTTAAATGTTATCTCAGATCCTTGTACTAAAACAACCTCTTACAAACTGGATACACAGTACCAGCGAAAGTATAATTAATGTTCAACAGTGATAAAACAAGTAAAAATACGCCTGCTTTCACCCGTAATTCAGTTACACACCGGTGGACACTTCACATAAAACATTTGCCTGGATTCTGTGACAGTGTTAAACTTGATCTCAGCACTTCTTCACATGAACACGTGCAGCGTTCAGAATTTGAACACACGTACCCAAAGTCAGAAGACCCTCTCCTTATTGAAAATTAATGGCGGGCAATAACAAACATAATATGACATATCAATCGATAAAAACGCAGGAGTAGCTATATAATAATATTTGTACATTGAACGAATGTTATGTTAGTCTAAGCACAATTTCTGTGCAAATATTCGAAATGCTGGTCGTATTTGTTGAAGCTTGAAGGTTTTGTTTGAGCCGTTTCTTCTGACAGGCAACACAAGTTGTTCCTTTTGTTCATATCCGCTGATCGACAAACAAATGAGGTGGCTGCAACACACGCATTCATACACCCTTTCTTCGTTATGGTCATCATGGCGTTATTAAATCCAGCAATAGCGTACCCAACGTAAGTTGTAAATGTTGTACCGTACGTTGTGCAATCTGAATATATATATATACATGTGATTATAAAAATATACATATGTGTTTATAAAATATTGAAACGAGTCAATATAGTCAATCAAAGAAGCGCCAAATAGATAAGACTGAAAAACGTTCTCTGTCGTGTCATTACGAGTCTAAAACCTTGAATTATGTTACGACTTTTTGCATATTTCCTTTTGCATTACAATATGTATACATTTTGTAAGGATATATTTGACAATATACTGTGTACATGATAAAAATAATTATGTTCTGTTCTGTTCGTTACAATACATTTCTTGTTTTTTCCCGATATTGTGGGATTCAATTATACGGTCTTGATTCTCATGCGCGGACGCCGTTGTTTATATACTATAATGGACTGACATAAACCAATAAGTTTCAATAATCAACAAATTTCGAACATTGTTTTTATATTTTATATCTCTTTTAACAACGTATTTAGTCGCCGATCGGCCAATAAATTGACAACCTGTATTATGTCCGATAACATGCAAAGATTTTCCAGCCGGCCGAAAACATACAATTTTGCTGGCATTTTCTTAAGTACTTATGCAATGGTCTTCAGGCCTAACAATTCATAAAAACAAAGATAATTATAACGAACCCTCAAAACAACCGACCTATTACCATACTTAGCTACCTTAATAAATTGTTCCACTCAGCGATAAATATCCGCCTCAATTTTTAGAAAAACAACGAATTTAATCTGTAGGCTAGGCTGGGTTTAGAAAAGATATTCGACCACAGACCATATCTTTACTGTAAATTTTTAATTGAACTTATACGTTACGCAAAGATAATGCTAAATACGATTGCGTCTTTAGTGAATTCTCGGATTGGAGAGTTGGCCTTTGGAGAAAGTTACTGCTGTTGAACGTAATTGGAATTATTTTAGAGTTATTTTCATATGTACAGGTAGAAATTCTATGACGTTTCAGATTACTTTGCTTGCAACTGCATGGTCCGACAAGAAAGGCAAATTCCTTCAGTTTTTTTTAAATAATGAGGAGGACATATATAGAATATAATGCATATATCAAAGACATATTTTCCTCTGTTGAAATACCTATATTATTGTACCCTGATGACGATGGTGACTCTCTGTAGAAGAAGAGCGAAATTGCATATGCCATACGAAATTCAAAGAAAAGTAAATCATTCGCAGGTAGCCCATTGCCGAATGAATATTTCTTCGAAGGGCCTGATCACGGTGACAAGGGTTTACGCATACTTCCAGCGCGCAACCCTGGTTTTTAGCTCACCAGAGCACGAATGTGCTCAGGGTGAGCTTTTGTGATCGCCCGGCGTCCATCGTGCGTCGTGCGTCGTGCGTCGTTACGAATACGTGGCGTCCATGTAAATTTCATTAAAAATTCTGGTTGCTATGGCAACAAATTGAAAAAACTTAAAAAATCTTCTTGTCTGAAACCACAGGGCGTAGAGCTTAGATATTTGGTATGTAGCATTGTCTAATGGAACTCTACAAAGATTGTTCAAATTATTTTCCTAGGGTCAAAATTGGCTCCGCCCCGGGGGTAACTTGATTTTACATAGACTTATATAGGAAATTTAAAAAATCTTCTTGTCAAAAACTACAATGCCTAGAGCTTTGATATTTGGTGTGTAGCATAGTCCAGTGGACCTCTACCAAGTTTGTTCAAATTATTGCCCTAGGGTCAAAATTGGCCCCGCCCCGGGGGTCACTTGATTTATATAGACTTATATAGGAAAATTTAAAAAATCTTCTTCTCCGAAACCGCAAGGCCTAGAGCTTAGATATTTTGTATGTGGCATTGTCTAGTGGACCTCTACCAAGTTTGTTGAAATTATGGCCCCGGGGCCAAAATTGGCCCTGCCCTGGGGTTTATTCTATTTTATAAAGGAAAATTTAAAAAATCTTCTTCTCCGAAACCACAAGGCCTAGAGCTAAGATATTTGGTATGTAGCATTGTCTAGTGGACCTCTACCAAGTTTGTTCAAATTATTGCCCTAGGGTCAAAATTGGCCCCGCCCCGATGGTCACTTGATTTATATAGACTTATATAGGAAAATTTAAAAAATCTTCTTCTCCGAAACCGCAAGGCCTAGAGCTTAGATATTTTGTATGTGGCATTGTCTAGTGGACCACTACCAAGTTTGTTGAAATTATGGCCCCGGTGTCAAAATTGGCCCTGCCCTGGGGTTTATTCTATTTTATATAGGAAAATTTAAAAAATCTTCTTCTCCGAAACCACAAGGCCTAGAGCTAAGATATTTGGTATGTAGCATTGTCTAGTGGACCTCTACCAAGTTTGTTCAAATTATTGCCCTAGGGTCAAAATTGGCCCGCCCCGAGGGTCACTTGATTTATATAGACTTATATAGGAAAATTAAAAAAATCTTCTTCTCCGAAACCGCAAGGCCTAGAGCTTAGATATTTTGTATGTGGCATTGTCTAGTGGACCTCTACCAAGTTTGTTCAAATTATGGCCCCAGTGTCAAAATTGGCCCTGCCCTGGGGTTTATTCTATTTTATATAGGAAAATTTAAAAAATCTTCTTCTCCGAAACCACAAGGCCTAGAGCTAAGATATTTGGTATGTAGCATTGTCTAGTGGACCTCTACCAAGTTTGTTCAAATTATTGCCCTAGGGTCAAAATTGGCCCCGCCCCGGGGGTCACTTGATTTATATACACTTATATAGGAAAATTTAAAAAATCTTCTTCTCCGAAACCGCAAGGCCTAGAGCTTAGATATTTTGTATGTGGCATTGTGTAGTGGACCTCTACCAAGTTTGTTCAAATTATGGCCCCGGGGTCAAAATTAGCCCTGCCCTGGGGTTTAATCTATTTTATATAGGAAAATTTAAAAAAATCTTCTCCGAAACCGCAAGGCCTAGAGCTTAGATATTTTGTATGTGGCATTGTCTAGTGGACCTCTACCAAGTTTGTTCAAATTATGGCCCCAGTGTCAAAATTGGCCCTGCCCTGGGGTTTATTCTATTTTATATAGGAAAATTTAAAAAATCTTCTTCTCCGAAACCACAAGGCCTAGAGCTAAGATATTTGGTATGTAGCATTGTCTAGTGGACCTCTACCAAGTTTGTTCAAATTATTGCCCTAGGGTCAAAATTGGCCCCGTCCCGGGGGTCACTTGATTTATATAGACTTATATAGGAAAATTTAAAAAATCTTCTTCTCCGAAACCACAAGGCCTAGAGCTAAGATATTTGGTATGTAGCATTGTCTAGTGGACCTCTACCAAGTTTGTTCAAATTATTGCCCTAGGGTCAAAATTGGCCCCGCCCCGGGGGTCACTTGATTTATATACACTTATATAGGAAAATTTAAAAAATCTTCTTCTCCGAAACCGCAAGGCCTAGAGCTTAGATATTTTGTATGTGGCATTGTGTAGTGGACCTCTACCAAGTTTGTTCAAATTATGGCCCCGGGGTCAAAATTAGCCCTGCCCTGGGGTTTAATCTATTTTATATAGGAAAATTTAAAAAAATCTTCTTTTCCGAAACCAGTGACAAGGCCTAGAGCTAAGATATTTGGTATCTAGCTTTGTCTAATGGACCTCTTTAAAATCTGTTCATATAATGGCCATGGGATAAAAAACGGCCCAGATGGGTCACTTGATCTTACTTAGACTCGTATAGAAAACTTCAACAATGTTAATCTCCAAATGACCTTTTCTCCTGGTGAGCATTTATAGGGCCATCATGGCCCTCTTGTTTATCATTCTGAGTGCAATAACGTATACTGCCAGTCAAAACAAAGGAAATTTCATTAAAACAGAGAGGTAAAACCGCTATTTTCTAGACAATATTTATGTCTGTGAAATAACTCATCGTTGTACGGAACATCTGCATGTTTCGGGTTTTATTAATAACAAATTGTTTAATCATATTTCCTTCTTAGATCTTTGAAATAGTGAAAAAAATTTCTAACGTCACTACTGACAATGTTAAGAACGGGTGTCGATTTGCCGGTAATTCCGTTTTTGATCGCTTATTTCAAAAGTACATGTTGACCGAGTTGCGAAAACGATTGTTTACATGAGCAACAGTTGTTAACATACGGGAGTTTTGCTTAAGTATTTTGATTTATGATTAAAATAGATATTTCTTTCGTAACGCATCATGTAAAATCCCGGCACCATGTTATTCGTTGTGCTGAAACAGAGGGCTGATAACGCATACTTGTAAGTCCTCAAATTTTACAAATATTTGAATATCAAGCTTATTGTAATTGATGTCATTCTTTGAATAATTATTGCTTCTTTCGTTCGACCATATATCTCCTGTAGATTTGACGCCTGACATGAACCGCAACAGTTTTCCAGGGAAAAGACGACACATAACTAGCCAAAATGTAAGTGTCGGTAGTGTAGCTCATAGCATTTGTTTTAGTAAGACTACACCAACTCAAAGCACCGATGAACAATAGAAGGGAATATTCGACGAAGGATTTTTTTTAGAACATGCAAAGCCCTGAAAGTAATCAAAGTCATAAAAAAAGTCAACAGCACGAAATTTTACTGAAACGATATGCATGATGTTCGTTATCTTTTATATCACATGTTATCCGAAGATTTTGAGAACAAAAAGTTTTGCTGAGAGTTTGCCCTTTACTCAATTTACCATGTTTATGTTTCTGTACACAAATCCTCCAGCATTTTCATGCGATTTTTATGAAACTTGTTGCCCTTTATTTGATTTTAAAACGTATATACCGGGGTATGTTTGTGTGTGCCAACCTTTCTTTAGGCAAATTTCCACAAACCTATACAAAATGATTGCATTCAAGTATCTTACAATAATGGGTAAACTTTTAGAATACATTTATATTTGCTACAGGTGCATATGTAAAGTTTTCGAAGTGTCTGGAGTTGGGGGGGGGGAGTACTTGTTACTTGCTGATGTGATTGGGAACTTTCTGGTACATGCATGGGGGGGAAATACTTTGCTATTTAGATTTGTGAACCCATAAAAGCGAACGTTCTCCCCTGCCGCGATCGATGTCCACTGAAAAGATACGGTACGAATTTTACAAATATTACCTGCATGATGCATTGCATGGCTAATGGCAGTATGCGGAACTACACTTTAGCTGAAACTTTCATGATACGTTGCATATTTTTTTGTTAGATTCTTCTGAAATAAATGCCTTTAAGTGAGTTTTAGGGCATTGATAATGAGTGCGTATTTAGACAGATATATAGATGTCCTTTTCGTGCCAAAGTGGACAACCATTTCATGTTTCTTTACGATACAAACGAATATAATCAGAAACCACGCCTTTGAAATTTGCTAATTGGTCTAACTGTTTACACTAATCTGACAAAGTGCAACTGATATCGTTGATAATTCTGTTGATTGCGGACTCTTAATATACACAGAAGTTCCGTGCAATAGGTTATAAAACAATCCTTACTGTTTATAACAACTTATAGTGCCATTTTTTTCGCAACCGAGCGTCGGTTTCTGCATGTTTTGACTGGCAGTATTCGTTGGTGAACTTTGCATGACAAAAAACCGGCGTTGTGCGCTGGCAGTATGCGTAAACCATTGTCACCGTGCTGATAGTTTGATGTGACCAATCATCGAGGTATTACCCTGTTCAGCTTTTTTTTTAAATATTTATTAACAAGTGGTTTGAATTAAAGGGTGTCCGATTGGAGTTTCAATGTTGTATCTGATTCATAGTTTGGTATTGTTAATAAAACTCTGAATTGTAATGGCATTTAGTATGTGTTTTAATTGATTTTATAAAAGCCGTGTTCAAATATACGAGAAGTTATGTTTTAAATCAAGAAACTTTGGTAGGCAATCACGTATTTGAGTATTAGTGCCCTCTTTTTTAAATTGATAAAGAAATTGAACTGTAAACAGTCCATCAGTAGTAAGGCCGTATACGGTGAGCTCAAAGGTGTCCATTGCATGTTAATATACATACGTTAGAATTGTAATATACATGTATTGGTTAAAAGTTGTACATTTTGATTACCATGTTCACCATTTGCCCAGATCTTAGTCAGACGACTTCATAAAAGGCACATATAATTGGGTGTATCAGGATAAAGTTTTATTGGACAGAATCAACGTTTGGTTGCATCCTGAGTATGACGCTGATAATTTACTGAATAAGCAGAGACTGACACATAACATTTTGCTGTCCTGCATCTTCATTAAGCCAATAGTTCTATACCGCTTGTACAATTTATCATTTCCAGAGGTACTGTTTAGCATGCAACAATAGAGATCTAGAAGATGAGTTCCATTTTATATTTGTTTGTCCAGCTTACTTAATGTTAGCAGCAAAAAAATGTATACATGCATAAAAAAAGAAATATGTTTATATTAAATCAAATGTAGTAAAATCCATTGAGTTAATGTAAATTTATAAATAGACAAAAAAACATCAATACTATCAACTGATGTATTTGCCTGTTGTATAGTGCGATGTTATTAACCTGTCAAAGCTGAATAATTACACGGTTGTTGGTTGCGATTATTTTTAGCTTCGTAGCACAGTCGATAGTTTTCGTTTATTAGACCAAAGTTGACTCCAACTGACCAATCACAGGACAAAAAAGTGTTTTCTAAAACACGTAGATCACAGTTAGCCGTTGTAAAAACATTCAGTATTACCTGTGGTCTAAGTCAGATAGATCTCTCGTAACTGTTGACTATGAAATTTACGGCTCGATGCGCTCGCCTCTAAATTTCATAGACAACAGTTACTCGTGATCTATCCTATACTTTTACCGTTATGGAATGTTCCAATCAATGTGTTGATATAACGGTAAAATGAAAATTATCGTATAACTTACGAAAGTAATCGAACCTCACCGAAGCTAAACATGAATGCAATCATTGACCGTATTATTATGCAGGTTTGACAGTTTAATAAAACCGCACTATACACATGATAGCTCAAATTAATGCTTTAACGTATATACTAGTAGTTATTTTATACATATCGGTTATGATATTAATTTATCTAGTTCGCTCTCACTTTGTGGCAATATTTCATGTTTATTAATTTCGAATTTGAATTTCGCATGCAAATTGTATATACTAGTGTACATTAAAATGATGTGCTCTTTCTTTTATATAAATGCATGGGATCGTGTGACCAGAATAATGCATATCTTAACGTTATGAAAAAAGAATACTGAATCATATCGAAATCGGCTGCTGGAACAGAACAGATATATATACCTGACCGGAAATGTTCACTATGAGAGAGCCCACATGATATAGTAGATTAATGCCATTATCTTCTGACTCCCATTATCATTATCTTAAAATCACTGTCTGGTACGTGAAACGGTGCAGATTTTCCGTGTTACGGTGCTTCCATCCAAGATGGCGGAGGGAGAAACGACAAGGAGGTATGTGTCATTTTATACTGATGTATTTAAACAAATACGCTAATTAGAAGGAGAAGAACAGTTGCATCTAATCTTCAAATAAATTCACTCTAAGATCAATATATTCACCATGTCTGTTGCATAGGATTTATTTGAATTATTTGCTAAAAACTTTGAGGAATAAACCACGCGAAAATCGAACCGAGAGAAGTAGTAAATATTTGAGCCAATCTCCGTACAAAAGCCATTATTCTTGAAGTGAATACGCTTGTTTATTAGCGTATATGTATAGAGTCATTCATAGAAATACTACATCTTCTCAATTACTTTGTTGTGCCTAAATCTGTCTATTTTCTGTTTCGTCAACACGACGGTGCAGACACCTAACAACGGTGCAGATTTTCCGTAAGAAATGAGACGGTGTTGCCACAAATTAGGCAACGGTGCATACATCTACAACAAAAAGTATACGGTTCAGACACTAGGTTAAAAGAATGTAATGAAACCATGCATTTGTTGTAACATTCTAAGATATGTGCTCAAATACTTCAATTACATAGTTTTAGTTGTTACGTGTACATTAATCACTAATAATGCAACTTCTACTAAAAGTGTGACATCGATATGAAATATCTAATAAGTCTTTGTTTATAGATAAATAAAATACTTAATATGTTAATTACAAATATTCTTCTACTAGTTTAATGTTCACATTCATTAAAAAGAACTACTAAAAACTGTATTAATCGATGTTTTGAATCACTAAGTATGACTAAGTAAGTGAGAATTTTATTTAAACCAGTAAGTTGACAAGAAAAATATAATGTGTCTCTGAGAAAAATATCACCAACTCAAAAAACAATTAAGAAGATACAGCATTTTGCCATGTCAGTGTGTCTATTACTTGCCTTTTTTATTTTGCAGGGATCATATGTTTGACATTAGCTGAATAAGCAGAGGAAAGAGAAAATGTAAATTAGGGAATACAATGTATTTCTAAACCGGAAGAGCCAATAAGAAGACCTACCACTGTGAGATAATATCATTGGTCTCATGAATCAAACATTTGTATTGCCACATGTTCGGCGTGGATTAAATCTTGAAACCTAAAGATTAGAGATACTAAATTGAAATAGAAACGGTACTTGCGATGGACATACATCCACACTTCCGAGTTTAAAAAGGCTTGAAATAACATTCATATTGTCCTGACTCCGGATGGAGGTAGTGCTATATTTAAATTGTACTTTGTGCTCGTCTTACACTTTTGTATTGAAAATTGATTATTTCTTTTACGTAACTATCATTTCAGTGAAACAAATAATATAATTTCATGCCCTGGCTGATGAAATACAGTCAAACCTACTTTAAAGTTGACTGCCAACTTATAATACCCGTTGTTTCTCTCTAATCATCAATTAATGGTGTAGATTAATGTGTAATGAGAGATCGACTGTCAACTCTCGTCTAGTACTGTCATTCTCAAGCGTGCTTTTCACATAAGTTTCACTTAACTTTTAGAGTGCTAGAAAAGTTATTTTTCTAGCGTTGAAAGTATTCTGAGTATTGTTATTTGTCATTGTTATATTTTTAATGCAACATGTTCAAAATATGATAAATAAATAATTCCATAAAAACAAGTTTTTATTTACATTCATTTGTGATCATTGGTATACTGAAAGGGAATCACTAAATCTTAGTAAGAATCACAAAACATATAATAACTGAGAAAACAACAATACATGTATATATATTTATTAAAATGAATATATACAAGTAGTCTAGAATATATCAAAACTTGCTTACACATTGTTCCACTCGTAAATTAAATATCTATTGAATACCATAGTAAATTGATATTTCTATTCTAAATTTGGAGCAATCTATAGGCAACCCTCTTTTAACTTTAAATGATTTGAACACACTTACAAATAAGAAAGTAAATATTGCGACTTATCAACATTTATCCTTAAAAGCAATTAGTCGCACGGTTTAGAAACAGTAGTAGCACCTTTTCATAATTATAGATATGAAACTGACTAGAAAATAATACAACGTCTTTGATCACTCAATTTGTTCAAGATTTTGCTTTAAAATACATGTATATATAGTTAGCTCATAATGATACCGGATTTCAATGAAAATAGATGAAATTCTTATTAGAAATGTCATCTTTTCAAAATAATGTCCGTGCAAACTTATCCTCCAGGCATACTCCTTGAAACACGCAGGGCAAGTGAACTTTTTTTCATGCACTCCTTTAATGTGATCAATAAGTTCATATCACTCCTAGAGGAATGCCGTTGGCACGTAAATTCCTTATTCTCAGATTTTTCATGGCTACTTATATGCCTCTTGAGAGATTTCTTGGTAAAGGTCTTCTTGCATTTTCACATTCAAGTTTTCTTTTATTATGTTGTGGTCTCTGGTGGGCTTCAATGGACCAGCACTCAACATAGGATTCCCCACAACACTGTATATGGCTGAGATTCTATGGATATGAAAAAATATATATGTAATTTTAAAGAATATTAAAGAATTTAATGAATAGATACAGATGAAGAAAATAATGTATTTGAAAATTATATGCTCCATTTCATTAAATGTAACAACAAATGCATGGTTTCATTACATTCTTTTAACCTAGTGTCTGAACCGTATACTTTTTGCTGTAGATGTATGCACCGTTGCCTAATTTGTGGCAACACCGTCTCATTTCTTACGGAAAATCTGCACCGTTGTTAGGTGTCTGCACCGTCATGTTGACGAAACAGAAAATAGACAGATTTAGGCACAACAAAGTAATTGAGAAGATGTAGTATTTCTATGAATGATTCTATACATATACGCTAATAAACAAGCGTATTCACTTCAAGAATAATGGCTTTTGTACGGAGATTGGCTCAAATATTTACCACTTCTCTCGGTTCGATTTTCGCGTGGTTTATTCCTCAAAGTTTTTAGCAAATAATTCATATAAACCCTATGCAACAGACATGGTGAATATATTGATCTTAGAGTGAATTTATTTGAAGATTAGATGCAACTGTTCTTCTCCTTCTAATTAGCGTATTTGTTTAAATACATCAGTATAAAATGACACATACCTCCTTGTCGTTTCTCCCTCCGCCATCTTGGATGGAAGCACCGTAACACGGAAAATCTGCACCGTTTCACGTACCAGACAGTGTAACCGGAATCACGATTATTCTTTTATGATCTAATTGAAACATGTAAGTCTAATCTAGAAACGAGACAGAGAAACTGCGCATGTGCGTGCGTTGTGTGTTTTCATGAGATACGGTAAAATTACAAGAGAGATTAAACTGAATATGTATCGAAATATGTTCATCCTGTATTTAACACCGTCATACGAGTACATATATCTGTGAACTTTGTTTTTTTAGAACTCTTCCGTTTCTTATGATCGCACTTACAATACAAACACAAAAGTTGAAGTTTTGCACTGAAAAAATGTCGCTAATAGAAGTACATAATAATACATATAAGTTATGATAGCGTTTATTAATAACATTATGAATTTAAAACATATTAAAAGATCTAATAGGATATTTTGTTTTTACTTTTTATACCAAGCGAAGGATTCTTAAGTTGGATTATTCACATAATGAGCATGCGGAGAAATGTTGACAAAAACACAGAAAATATTCTTTTCAATAGTTTTATAACGTACATATATATAATTCAACTTCAAGAGATCAATGAATATAACAATGTTGCATATCTAAAACTATACACATGACAATGACACAGGTATATGTGAAAGCATATTTAAAAGCAGTACACAGTAATGGCAAAATAATTAAGAAATATTGATAGACATGCTATATGAACAATGGGGATAACATTTAAAATATTCTTATTTTTATTAATTTCCTGAACGTCCGATGATCAACCATTATATAAAAAATCAATTGAACGGTTCAATAGGGTGTAAAATCAAAAGACTGTTGGTTACTCAATAAAAAAGCGTTGTTGTTATAATGAAAACAGGCTATGATTAGGCGAAGACGGTGCAACATTTTACATACAAGAAAATAACTGTACAAAGATTTAAGTACAATACGCTTTCAAAACTAAGTTGATATGCATTTACTATGCATTTATATCACATTAATTAATATAAATGTATTAAGGCAAAACTATCCATCATTTCTTTACATCGAAACCACACAGTAAGGTGTATTGAAAAAGCAACTGAGCAGAATAAAAATACAACTGTAAAAATAAAAGATTTATGTCGAAAATAAATTATGCTTTGAGGTGAAAAACACATAACTTGTATTTGTCTAAATGCTATTTAGTTGCGCTTGTAAATGTTCAAGTTTTGTATAATGTTGTTTGACATGACTTTTCATGAACACATGCATGCTGTTATCTGGTTAATATATGTATATTTTATTGATGTATGCAATGTTAAAACATTGTATGTTGGAAAAATCTATCTATCTACATCTATGAAAAATTGATAACAGTAAGATTACCATAAATTATGATCAACATGATTAAACCAGTGTTGTGTGAACAAAGTCAAAATCTTGTAGCAAAAGATACTCATTATCTGTCGGATAATAGAAAAACTGATACATAAATTGGGGGGGGGGGGGTTGTTGGGTTTTTTTAAGATAAACATACTGTAGAGGATATTCAACAAAATCTGAGGTATGTTGACAGTTCTGGCTCTCAACTTGAGCTTGATGACATTGTTAATGATATTGCAATATTGTTAATAAAAGCTCAGATAAACCATTTAGGAAGAAAAT
Organism: Lutraria lutraria; assembly: GCA_964023205.1. Taxonomy (NCBI): domain Eukaryota; kingdom Metazoa; phylum Mollusca; class Bivalvia; order Venerida; family Mactridae; genus Lutraria; species Lutraria lutraria. The sequence continues at coordinate 10,547,264 of OZ026835.1, forward strand.
CTAAACCATGAATATAAAAGTAATAGTCCTCCATGGTTTGATTCGAAATGTTGTCAAACGCATAATGAATACAATAAAGCACGAACTGCATATACATTTGTAATAAAAACAAATCAGTACACTTAAAAAATTGAAAATAGCACGTAAGCAATACAAATGTAATTTACAAACTGCACACAACATAAATAAAGATAAAACTATTCAAAACATTCGTGACTTAAACATGTCCGTGAAGTTGGCAGCCCAGCAGCCTAGCAGCGTGAAGTTGGCAGCCCAGCAGCCTAGCAGCGTGAAGTTGGCAGCCCAGCAGCCTAGCAGCCCAGCAGCGTGAAGTTGGCAGCCCAGCAGCCTAGCAGCCCAGCAGCGTGAAGTTAGCAGCCCAGCAGCCTAGCAGCCCAGCAGCTTAATATATTTCTACAGTTAAACTGCACCACAAATCATGCAAAAACTTAAAAACGCATGAAGTAATAACATTATGTTGCTGTCATGTTTATTAGAAGAAAAAAATACGATTTTTATCGATTTTGTGAATCTGGCAGTGTAGCGGCCGCATAGCGGACTATTATAGTCAAACATAAAATGCACAAGAAATCCGGCTAAACACTTACGAATCGATGATATAATTCGATTTTAAACCTTTAACGTTCATTAGATGAGAACTTACACATTTTTTTTTTTTGTGAAGTTGGCAGCCCAGCAGCGTCACAGCGTAATCTATATTTCTACAAATAAACTTCACAACAAATCAAGAAAAATACTTCAGAATGCATAAAATAATGTCAGTCTGTTGTTTAAACATTAATTAACAGAAAATATATAATTTTCATATATTTTTTTTCAATGTGAAATTAGCCGCTGCTAGCAGAGTGAAGTTGGCAGCCCAGCAGCGTCTAATTTCACGCACAATTTTTTTTTTTTAAATCATATATTTTCATTTAATTAACGTTCAAACAACAGACTGACATTATTTTATGCATTCTGGAGTATTTTTCTTGATTTGTTGTGAAGTTTATCTGTAGAAATATAGATTACGCTGTTACGCTGCTGGGCTGCCAACTTCACGCTGCTAGCAGCGGCTAATTTCACATTGAAAAAAAAAATGAAAATTATATATTTTCTCTTAATTAATGTTTAAACAACAGACTGACATTATTTTATGCATTCTGAAGTATTTTTCTTGATTTGTTGTGAAGTTTATCTGTAGAAATATAGATTACGCTGTTACGCTGCTGGGCTGCCAACTTCACGCTGCTAGCAGCGGCTAATTTCACATTGAAAAAAAATATATGAAAATTATATATTTTCTGTTAATTAATGTTTAAACAACAGACTGACATTATTTTATGCATTCTGAAGTATTTTTCTTGATTTGTTGTGAAGTTTATCTGTAGAAATATAGATTACGCTGTTACGCTGCTGGGCTGCCAACTTCACGCTGCTAGCAGCGGCTAATTTCACATTGAAAAAAAAAATGAAAATTATACATTTTCTCTTAATTAATGTTTAAACAACAGACTGACATTGTTTTATGCATTCTGAAGTATTTTTCTTGATTTGTTGTGAAGTTTATCTGTAGAAATATAGATTACGCTGTTACGCTGCTGGGCTGCCAACTTCACGCTGCTAGCAGCGGCTAATTTCACATTGAAAAAAAATATATGAAAATTATATATTTTCTGTTAATTAATGTTTAAACAACAGACTGACATTATTTTATGCATTCTGAAGTATTTTTCTTGATTTGTTGTGAAGTTTATCTGTAGAAATATAGATTACGCTGTTACGCTGCTGGGCTGCCAACTTCACGCTGCTAGCAGCGGCTAATTTCACATTGAAAAAAAAAATGAAAATTATACATTTTCTCTTAATTAATGTTTAAACAACAGACTGACATTATTTTATGCATTCTGAAGTATTTTTCTTGATTTGTTGTGAAGTTTATCTGTAGAAATATAGATTACGCTGTGACGCTGCTGGGCTGCCAACTTCACCAAAAAAATGAAAAAATGTGTAAGTTCTCATCTAATGAACGTTAAAGGTTTAAAATCGAATTATATCATCGATTCGTAAGTGTTTAGCCGGATTTCTTGTGCATTTTATGTTTGACTATAATAGTCCGCTATGCGGCTGCTACACTGCCAGATTCACAAAATCGATAAAAATCGTATTTTTTCTTCTAATAAACATGACAGCAACATAATGTTATTACTTCATGCGTTGTTAAGTTTTTGCATGATTTGTGGTGCAGTTTAACTGTAGAAATATATTAAGCTGCTGGGCTGCTAGGCTGCTGGGCTGCTAACTTCACGCTGCTGGGCTGCTAGGCTGCTGGGCTGCCAACTTCACGCTGCTGGGCTGCTAGGCTGCTGGGCTGCCAACTTCACGCTGCTAGGCTGCTAGGCTGCTGGGCTGCCAACTTCACGCTGCTAGGCTGCTAGGCTGCTAGGCTGCTGGGCTGCCAACTTCACGGACATGACTTAAACCCCAAACGGTATTTAAATACCTTTATTCATAACGCTAAACTGGATGAATCTGTTGTATCATTAGAAGAATTGTACAACTATTTTCAAAACATAAACGAAAAGAATGATATAGACAGTAACGAACAGTCCAACAGCATCAATTTGGTTTTGTCCAACAAATTAATGAAGAAATAAATCTACCAATAACTGAATTAGAAGTAATGAATGCCGTTAAATCTATGAAAATAGTAAATCCTCAGGCGTTGACGGAATTGTAAATTAACACAAATCTTCTATTAGGGTAATGTTATCAATCTATGTTAAATTATTCAATATCATTTTTGATAATGGAATGATACATGAAAGTTGGACAGAAGGATTTATCAAACCTATTTATAAAGGAAAGGGTGATAAAAATCCACCAGAAGACTGTAGGCCTTAATCATTATTGAGCTGTTTTGATAAGCTTATCACTCATATCGTTGACACAAGTCTAAATAATTACTCTTATAAATATAATGTTATAAAGAATACATAGCTGAGGTTTCGAAAAAAACTATTCAACAATTGACAGTATCTTTATTTTAAATAGTCTGATAAACATTACTAAATCCGATATAAAGAACCTTTTCTGTTGCTTTGTTGATTTCAAACAGGCATTTGACGCATTTTGGCGTCCTGGTCTATGGATCAAACTCTTGCATGTAAATACTATGCAGATAAATGCTTTCAACTCAAAAGGAACATCATGTTTTATTGCTTAAGAGTTGTACGACAAGGAGAAAAATTATCGCCATTTTTTGTTATCAATTTTCTTGAACGATTTAGATCAGACCATAAAAAATGAAAACGTAAAACAGCATACAATATAACGACGCAGAAATAGCTATATATTCGTACATCGAACTAATTTAATATTAGACTAAGCACAATTTATGTGCAAATGATCGAAACCGGTGAATTTTTTAAAGCGTGAAGGTTTTGTTTGAGCCGTTTCTTCTGACAGGTTACACACGTTCTCATTATGTACATCCACTGATCGACAAACAAATACGGTGGTTGCAATACACGCATCCATACACTCTCTTTTCGGAGTTTCGTACAACACAACGTTATTAAATGCCTCAATAGCGTAACCAGCATAAGTTGCAAATGTTGCACCGTACGTTGTGCAATCTGAAAATATAAACAGAATATTCAATCAATACACAGTCCATACACATATATAATATGTACATGGCATTGTATTTCACAAAGAAATAACAAAAATGGTTATATTTATTCGACAACAGTGCAGACTGATATATAACAGATATGTCGATTAATACAAACGTATATATGCATGACATTTATATTTAACAAGAATATAAATTAGCTATATGCCTCTAGAACAAGTAAAATCGTTTCTTTTCTTAAATGAATCAAAATAAAAAATACAAGAGTTCTTATATCTTCCGCCTTAGTCAATGACATAAATTGACAAAACTCTATATGGGTTGGAAAAGTCCATTTTTGGAATTTGATAATTCCTTTGCTATCATCGACTTACAAAAATGCCGTGAACTCCATAACTGCCATGGTTCCCGTTCCCACTTTCACTCTTTTGTGTGCGGTAAGATAGGATTAGGAAACCAACTAGTTTAGCATAAAATAGTTCTACTTTCGGCTTTCGTTCAGTAGGTCAGTAATTTCTCTACAGAAGTATGCATGTAATTACATTAATCTACTATTGATGTATGTCTTATACGTGACTTTTTGACATGCTATGTAAATCAGTGTTAAGGTTTATATCCACAACGCGTATCGATCGATACTATCGGCTAGAGCTATATATAGTTGGATAAATTCTAAAAATAGAATGTGGGGTTTTCCCGTCGAAGTGCAGAGAACAGAACGGCAGTACACATACATTTGCGAAGAAATAGCAGTTATTGTGAAGTTCGCAGTTCACAGTGTGTGAAGGGTATTTTGATGTTAAGACAGACGGATCGTAATGGAACTGATGAAATCGTGCGATGTCGGTATATTCCGTAGCGAGATCGGCAAATGTCGCCGTATTACGGCTCGTTTCCGAATAGCTATATTTTTTTACAATAAACTTTTACTTTCACTTCAATACCTGTCATATAGTCCAACATCATGATATTGAGTTTGAATATAATTCATATACCAATTACATATATTTTTCTGAAAAAAAATTCTTAAACTACGATTAATCAATTGATAGTGGTTTATGTCAGTTTTGTTCCGAGTTAGGAACTAAAACATGGAAAATCGAAAAATTCTTCAAAACAAAATTATGACTAAAAGAATTATATAGGTCGATTTTAATTCGTTTCTAACACTGTAGTGTGCATTTAAAGTGATATGTGGTCATAATCAAGATATATTATTAAAATGGAGCGTTTTGAAGAGCTTTTCGGTATGTATTAAATCAGTAAATACGACAGCAACAATGATTATTTTGGTACCGATGGATTCGGAAAAATATAGGCTGGATAATGGGCTACATAATAAACTTGAAACATCTGATAACTTAGATAACCATCATGTTAGGTTGATGGAATTTAGCACATGAATATCAGAATATGTACATAAATAGATGGCAATATTGAGATGGTGTATGTTAATTCCTAAGCATGAATATCCATGAACTGTACCTTCTCCTAACTGTCATTATTGTGTAGCCAGCAACACCATGGCAGTGACTTGTCTCATATGAAAAAAATCAAATTCCGACAGTACTTTCAGTACTTTGATTTATTTATGTGTTTTGAGCGAATGTTAGCATACAATAGACATATTAGAACAAAATGAAATTCATCTTCAATAATTGTTTCAACAATGTACTATCTACACATGATCTAAAAAAAAGTTAATATGTTCTATTCATTACAATATATGTCTATATTTTATTTGCCCTAAAATAATATTTACATAATGTCTTTCTATAGCCACATCTCGTAAAAATGTTGTCACATGCTTTTTCTTATTTTTGCAATATCATTGAAAAATACTGTACTGTATTTCTATATGCACTTCGTAATTAAAAAAAATAAAATTCCAGAATGTTTTATCGCAAGTAAAAGTCAGTTTGACTGATAAAACATCTTTCTAGTTAAAATAAGACCTACCTTGATTTTAACATCAAAAAAGCTAATGGGGCTTTAAAGAAAAAAAACATTTTTATAAGTTAAGATATTCGGATCCTAAATTCCAATTTTTCTACCGTATTTGCTTAATGCTACACAAAAAATGATTTTACAAAAATAGTATTGCCCGATTGTCATATCTTAGACAGGTATCTCGGATACAATAATTTATTTTACGACATTTTTTAATGTGTAAGAGTTGTTATCATGAGTTTTCACATAGAAATGGATGTGACTTTGTCTTTAATCTTTCCAAGTTTCAAGTTTTCCAAGTTTTAAACATGACTTTGAAACATGGGTTACTCCATTAGACTCCATGCAAATTTAAAGGGAAAATAACTAAAAGGAATATCATTGTTTTTTAAATCACATGGTAAATCATTTTCTCTCAGGGAAACATTTCAAAATAATAAACATTTAAAAAATCTGTCCGCCTTTTCGGGAGTTAGGATCTAATTACTTTAATATACAAACCCAGATAAAACAGGCATATGTGATTACTAAATTACAAATTAACTTTGAATAATCAACATAATTCGAAAAAATTAAAATATTAAAATCATGATTCTAACGGTATATATTGACAATTTAACATTATATGAAGACATATTCAAATGGTATTTAGACAATTTAAAATTACATGTAGACATATTCAAACGGTGTTTAAATAATTTAACATTATATATAGACATATTCAAACGTATAGATAGATTCAAATAGTATTTAGACAATTTAACACTTCGGTTCAACAATATAACATGACGTCTAGAGAAGTTGGCATGTTCCAATGACAGTCAACATGACATGCGTTAACATAAGACAGCTATGGCGTTCCATTGTTGTTGAAAATCTGGAACGCATCATCAAATTAAAATGATAATTTAAGTCACGCAGTCTGGATAATTGTAAGGGCTGAACTATCTATTGCTCCTAATTACGTCATTTGTGCAGAATTTGCATATAACTTCCAGTAAACAATTTAGACCTGTTAGATGTCGGATCCCGAAGACGATTAAAGTTGGATTTTGTCTAAATCTCGACTAGTTTCCAACCAATACCCGACTAAAATCCGACCACATCCGACCAAAATCTAACCACTTCTGTCTGAAATCTGATCACTTCTCAGCGTAAACCAACCAGTTTCCAATCAAATTCTGGTTACGTGTAATGTTGGCATGTATTCACCGATAGTCGTAAAGTAGGTGGAGTATAAATACAATAAATAAAGACACATAGTAACAACACAGAGCATTTATTTCATTTTTTCATGAATAAAATAATTTATTTATTATTCTAAGTTCATTCAAGAAGAACTGCACATTTGCTTTGATCGTTCTACATATGTAAAGCCTGTCCGATTAGTTCAGTGCTTAGAGCGTTGAGGTTGTGTGTTCGAAGCCCGAGTGAGGCTCACACTGTCTGTGACAGACTTGATTGAAAATAGTATATCATATGTAAAATTGTCTCCCACGTCTCAGTTATGTGAGGTAGCTTGGCCTCCTGCTAGTAAACCAGATGCTCTACCAACTGAGCTAATCGGGCTGTTGATATTACAGCCAATTTATAAAATCAAATACTATATACCATACTCCTGCAGAAATTATTAACAGACTTGCAGAGTCAAGCTCTCTTCGTGGAATTCCTAAAATAGTTACATCAAGACAAAATGTGGACAAAATAGTGTGGTGCCTGACTATGTTCATATCCCATACACATTTTGTGCATTTATGTTTATATTTAAGATTTCCAGGGTAGTACGTTTTTAACCGAATTTATTTTGAACATCTGATTTACTACGTCGATGAACATAATTGTTCGCCACCCGACGCGACGTATCAGCAGGTGCGCGCTTAAAAGGATCATAATATAGCGGGGAATTATTTAACTATTATATAATTTTTTACCTTAATATTTTGTTAAATGACCTTTCATTCTTATTACTCCTTGGATCCACGCTGGAATTGTCTCGTATAGTTCTATAATGTATTCAACATGAATGTTTTCCCAGATACGCCTGATTTCTAGAATGAGCATCTCACGATTGTTTAAGCTGGCGTCACACTGTCCCGAAGTTGACAGCAGATGTCCACACGAACGTGGAATTTTGAACTTCGCGCGAAATTGGCCCCGATCCTAGTCAACAGCCAAATCAACAGCCGAATCAAGTACGATGCCTTACGAAGATCACACGATGGTACCCGAACCACACTCAAAGGCAGAACGTAGATGTGAATTTTTATTTAGATGTTTACCCACAGGACACACGAAGGTTACACGATGGCTACACGACGTCGTATTGAGAGTACGATGCCTTCAAACAAGGTCACGAAGGCGTCATGTGACCTCCCGATGGTATAAATTACAAATTTACTTTATTAAAATTAAAGTCAATTTAATTAACATGCCACCCAAGGCATAGAGAATCAGGGGTAGGAGGCTGCCCAGTAAATGCAGAGTTCAGAAGAGGAAAGCAGAGGCAACTAAGTAGACTTCACTGAGCCTCCAACCACAGTGAGGGGCATAAATCAATGCAAAGGCACTTGTACTGCGTCGACCAGGGCCATGAGGACAATGAGGAGAAGCCTTTGTAGTGTATGTAGACAGACCCACTGTTCCAAGGACAGGTGACCACCACACGAGCCATCCAGAGCACCACAGCAGTGTGGAAATTGTCATCTCTTCTCAAACTACTCAGCAATGGCGGTCAATATATCAGTTGTAGTAGGACACTGGATCACATCAGCAGCAAACTCGGCTTCACATACTTCATATGTTGTAGGGTGATAGACAGGTTGAAACCGGGAGGGAGAGACTTTCTGTACCATGTGTTCTTCTCTTCTATACGACCTACCCTAAAATAAGTACATTATCTAATACGAGTGTCACCCTCTAAATGTTTACGAAGAACCCATTGATGTATTACGTGGGTTTAATCCAGGGATTCTGAAATAAAATTTAATCAAACAATAACTGTCAATAATAAATGGTATGTAGATCACAATGCAAAAGTTACCTTGATTTTCACTATGTAGATAAGATTTACTACCCTGTGCGTATACATGTACGCTATGGAAGTAAAATGGCGATTGCGTGCTAAAAAGGTGAACTATAGGTTGGGTCATATATTATTAAGATAGATATGACCATACTTTTCCGGACTGAAAGAATGTTAGTATTGGTGATGATAATGATGAAATGATGTACATTTGTACTTGTGGTCATGATAAGAATACTAATAAATTAGTTATAATAACGTAATAAAAAAACCTATCACATAAGGAAGGCAAATAGCAAGAAATGACAAAAAGAAATAAGAAAAGTTTCCTTAAGAGGAGGTACTGGACCTGTCAGAGCTGTTCATCATGTATTCTAAGGTATATATCAAAAGGTTGTCTCATCATCAACGTATGCCAATCTGCAGGAAGTGAATTATGGATAAATGTGATTGAAGCTTGGAGAGAAACACATGCCTCTGTTCTGTAGAGTTGCTCAGGACTGACTGAGGAAGGTGCTCTATGACCGGCCTTTTATATATTCTCGTTACTATAACACTTGTGAAACGCTTGAGCAACTCAAATTCGGCTGTCTTCGTCGTCACCGTGGTTCCATCTCGATGTAATCGTACTATAATACGATGGCTACACGACGGCATTGAGAGGGCTTCACGTAGTCGTGTTGCCTTCTTAAGACAATCGGACGGCATCTTGTTTCGTTCGTATTGTGTTCGTATGGCAAACATGTCCGATAGCACCGATGATTACACGAAGAAAATACGATGATGACACGATTAAACAAGATGCCCTCACGATGGCAATACGAAGGGCAAAATGAACACACGAATTCAACACGAACATGATACTTCGCGTGGACCTTCGGCAATTTTTTGGCATGCCAAAGATTTTGTCACCGCTCACGAAGTTGGTGCCGAAGCTTGAGAAACTCAACCGGCGGTCATACGATGGCTTAAGATGCCCTCACGAATGGCCCGATGTTATCACGATCACACCCGAATTTGAACATTTCCTTAATCGTGTGTCCATCTGGTGTCTACTTCGGGACAGTGTGACGCCTGCATTATGAAAGTTATCCTGCTCGACAGACTTCGTTTAATGTTTAATGTTATATTCAGATCAGGGGACTGAGCTGGCCACAGTGTTGTGTTAATATGATGATTCGTCATAAAATCTTTCACGATTTTGGCCCTATGAACAGGGGCATTATCGTCCATAAAAATATATTGACCATCCGGGAAAAACGGGCCAAAGGTTGGAATCTATAATTATGCCCCCGCAATGAAATGGCGGATGGCATATAGTGTTTATCATGTCCGTTGGTGTGGGGGGGGGTGTGTGTGTGACGAATTTTCGTTTCCGGCTCATAACTTTGTATTGCATGATTGGATTTTGAAATAATTTGGCACAAATGTTCATCATAACAAGACGATGTGTCATGCGCAAAAACTGTGTCGCTTGCTCAAAGGTCAAGGTCACCGTGGACACTTAAAGCATTATATGTATATGTTCATGTCTGGCTTATAACTCTGTCTTGCATGATTGGATTTTGAAATGAATTGGCACAAATGTTCATCATATCAAGACAACGTATCATGAGCAAAACTGTGTCTCTTATTCAAAGGTCAAGATCACAGTGGACATTAAAATTTTGTGCATATTATTACGGATATTGTGAAAGTGTATGTTCGTGTCAGGCTTATAACTTTGTCATGTATGATGGGATTTTGAAATCTATTGACACAAATGTTCATCATATTAAGGTGATGTGTCATACGCAAAAACTGTGTCGTTTACTCAAAGGTCAAGGTCACAGTGGACACTTATATATTTACGTTCATTTCTATATTGAAATAGTGAAAGTACATGTATTTGTGTGTTTACCACCCTTAGGTGATCTTTACTTCCCACTATGGGCAGCATTCCGAAGCAACCTGCATTATGTTGTATTTATATATTTCCGACACAACACTCATTTCTGTGTCCAGTGTGAAATGGCGGAGGGCATCCGTGTACTACGGACACATTTCTAGTTTCAATATACTTTGCACCTGTTATCGTACCTACAACATCAGTCAATGTTCCGATACCATTGAAACATACATATCCCCAGATCATTGCACTTAACCTCCTATTTGAGGCTGGACACACTAAGTGGAGTTGGTTCTTTTCATCGTCTTTTCTCCAAACATACAACCTGTTTTTTTAATCTATTACTATCTGACATTCATCACTGAATATCCATTTATTCCAATGTGTATCAATTTTCCAATATTTCCTATCTTTACCTCAATTTACCCGCAATTTCCTGTTGTATTCCCTCACAACAACCCCCTTCTTAACAACCCTCCTCTTATAACCGAGACTAGATAATTTTCTCTGAACAGTCTTCGTACAAAAAGGCCTATCACTACCGTCATTCAACGTAACATAAACCAGCTATGTTCACTATATAAACTATGTGAACTGTTGTATCATATTTGTAAAACTATGGTCTAATAAAGTTTATTTAAGTTAAGAATAAAGTGATGTTTATAAACTTACTGACGAGACATGATTCGTTGGAGGGGTCATAGCTATAGCCTGTTTCATTGCATGCCACGCTACTCTTAACCTAAAAAAAATACAATATAAAAAAGTGTTAATTCATACTGTACAAGCAATTTATTTATCACTTCACCTTTGTCATTTGACCATTTCACTGTATTATGGCGTAGATCTATCAGACCAATTTTTTTTCAATGCCACAGGAATAAAACCAAACAATTATCTTATACAACAATTAAATAAATGTATTTACGCCATTTCATTTCCATTTTAAAATTAAGTAATTACCGTATCAACTTCAGCGTACTTCCATCCACATCCAGGTGTTAGGATTTTGTTTCCGCTGTAGGTTATACATCGCTGAGTATTCCCATCAAACAACAATGAACGGCAATTGTGCAACGCACAAACAGACGAGCATTCTGTAAGCGACATTATATCATAGACGTCAGTGATGACGTCATTGTTATGCTGATAATACACATCACTTACAGTGAATAAATTCTCGCGATTTATTCCGAGTGCTAAACCTAAATAAGCCAAACACGCAACAGTAAGGAACATGCTCTGTTCGGTTTGCTGACTGCCTACTACTTCGTTACTCAATAAATGGTACAAGAATGATTTTATTCCGTATCATCAGTTTAGCCCGCGTATGCTATTAATATTTTATGAACGACATGCGCACAATGCTGTTCCTGTTTAATAATCAACTCGAGCGTAAAATATTGGAGTATACAAATGTAGTCACATATTAATTGTTTAGAATTATACTGATCATTGAAAAAGATTTAGAGAGCTCAAATACAGTATCCCCGACTGACAATGTTGTTTTTTTGTGGATGTAGAAAAATACTTTGGGATACAATGAACCTCATATTTTCACAAGTTCAAAAGAAACAAGAGGACCATGATGGCCCTATATCGCTCACCAGATAAAATGACTCTCAGAGAAAATCATGAGCCTTTGTCAAAATAAGTGACCTGGGGCGGGGCCATTTTTGTCCCTACGGCAATAATTTGAACAAACTTGGTAGATGTCCACCAGACAATGCTACATACAAATATGTAAGCTCTAAAAATGAACGAATTTTGACCCACCTTCTCTGTAGTATTTTTGTCAATTAACCCTAAACATAACTCAGTGAAGTAGGCAACAGTAGAAAAAAATGATAGGACATTAACTTTATTTAAGACGTGTACAAAGCACATAGACTATTTACACAATTTCCATTTAATGCAATAATCATGAAAAATATCTAAACCTTTTTTGTGTACCAGTGTCAGTATCCGAGAATATCGCAATATCTTCAGCATATATAAATAACGAAAATAAGTTTGTCATATATAACTCCACGGCCTATAATCACGTGGTACATTGTTTTGATCGCGTTACAATGGCGGCGCCCAGGTGTTCAAAGGTAAAATCGCATTTTTCGTCTTTTTTCGATGGATTCGGGAAATTGTTGGCTGGAACATGGGCTACATGAATAAAACGAAACTCGTGACGAAAAAAAGACGAAAAATACGATTTACCTTCGAAATCCTGGACGCCGCCATTGTAAGGCGAAAACAATTAATATACCACGTGATTATAGGCCTTGAACTCAACACCTTGATAGACACGTAACACGAAATACTCTTCAATGTCGTGAAGGTTCTAACCCCTAGCATGCATGTAAATTAATATTTTCTGCCTAAACACGCGTTTATAAGTTATTATAAACTTTATCGAAATTAATTAAAACAGTCCGCGAAAAGTTTGGAACTACATGCATATACAAATGTTTAAAAATGACCGCAAGGTTTCGCCCTCTGACATAGATCTAAGTTCTTCAGAAACTTGTCAGGCATTCAAAAAAAGTAAATAGCTTCTGCTCGGAGACATTTGAGTCTAGGTCAGATTAACTTAGAATTGGTGAATTAGGTCGTCAATTAACAATCGACGAAATAAATATTGTAACGTTAAAGTAACGCTAAATAATTAAAGTTATCGACGACATCAAGACTAGAGCCATTATAAAACCATTTTTCATCTCTATGAGTATGATCTCTTTTCCGAAAATTTATCACAATACTGGTGTAATCTATTCAAAGTTTTTTGCAAATCTTAATCACAATTTACTATATCTTGTAAAAATAACTCAAGATCTTCGAGGAATAAAGCGAACATTGTAGGCGCATTATTTTGGACTTGCCGTATGCCATCTGGTTCAGTAAATACTTCAGAAAATGAATTACACTGTTTCACACAAGACTTAACAACTGCATACATAGCTCCAAGCATAACTAGAAGTTTACCATCTAACCCCTTACTGAATAGTTTATACCATAAAGTATTAGTATATACTGAATCGAAGGCTTTTCTGAAATCTATGGATGCACATGGTAAACGAAGATTTTTATTTAAAACATTTTCGATCAATGCGTTAAAAACAAATACTGCATCTACTGTATTAATTGTATGTATGTATTCGTTTGTACAAAGTATACTGAAGGACATATGTGCCTATTACATGTATATGCTAATAATATTATGAAACTTATGAAAAACTTTCTACCTTTCCAGACATCACTACTTTCTACAAAGTCAAAAGCTTTGCTGAAATCAATAAAACAACAAAACAACCTTTTACTCGAATTTTTAATGCGAGTTATTAGTCCCCGAAGAACAACAAGTATTATATGTAGTAGTCAGTACTCATACCGCGTCTAAAACCAGTCTGTGCCTTAATGTAAGTGTTGTAGATTTCTGCACAACAGTTCAATCAATTATTTAAAAGTTCCGTAAAATGTTTTCCTAATTTACTAAGTAATGTTGTTCAGAGGTAATTTGATGGATCACTTTAAACACATTAGGGCCCTGACTATCATGCTGGTACGTACATACGTTACTCAGCAAATCGGCATTAATAGCCTTTGGCAATTTACAAACATTATTATGGCAAAGAAACGCATACGTACAAACATAAATACAGTAGCAAAAATATGTAATGAACAGGTAGTTGTATTTAGATTAATACAACTACCTGGTAATGAATAATTAAAAAATAATTGATTGAGAATTGAGTCTGATTTAGCATGATATTAGATAAAGAATATGAATTTCATTAAAACAAACCGTAACATTTCTTGAAATGGAATACATGTATTGATAGTTAATAACCGAACAAAATTGTTAAAGAGTATCTAGTACATGGTTTCTTATTCATCCCGCTATCACGCTCATAAGGGACAAGAAAAAGCCTTGTCATCTCCAGTCAGTGCGTCACATGATTCAATACATGCGTAAGAATACAATTTTTTAAGAACTACTTTCATTTATCCCCATGCTCTGTTAAAGCCAAGAACAACTCATGTATATAAATATCACTATTCGTCAACCTTATATTATGCAAACTTGTGTATATTAGCCTTTTTGGAAAAATAAATGTTTCTCTCTATTTTTGTTTTTATTTACATTTATCTTAATTCCCCATTTTTCAGATTAATGACATGTGTTGTTGATTTGCAATAGTAAGTTATAAAAGTTATGTTTGAGCGTTCAAGTCAATGTTTACAAAAATGGCATTATTGAAAATAACTGATATTATTCACCTTGTTTTAAACCAATTGTTACATTTTTTTTTAAATCAGACATTTCCATGGTACTTGAGAATTTAATACAAACCTGTACATCATTATAAATACATTTAATCATGTTATTATCTTACAGCTAATGCCTGTTTGCATAAGTTGAACCCACAATGCATCCCTGTTGACAGCATCAAAAGCTCTATTGAAAGAGTTTCCTCATTTGATTCTAAGAAATCACCAGTATTGAAATTACCATTCGCTTCGTTTAATATATCAGCAAAAAAAAGTCTTTAAAATCGTCGATTGACACGTTCTCATCAGATGGGGAGATTTTACTTTTATAGGTAAATCTCTTAATATATCCAAAACGAACGCGAGGACTGAAGACTCTTATTTGTTCTTCTTCTTATTCTTTCAGAATGGTAAAACCTCTGTTTTACAACTCTCTTAAATTTACTTAGGTTCTGGCTGGATTCTAAAAATAGTAATCATTTACTCGCATCTGTTTTATCAGCATTATAGTTTCTTTCGCACTATATAGAATATAATTTTGGCTTTCTTACATTCATTGTTATACCACGTGGATAGCCTTCGTTTTGTAATTTTTTTTTTGGTACTTGTATATGCACGATGGTAAATCATATAGAAGACTGGAAAAAATATCAATACATTTAACAATACTATACGTATTCGATAATAATTTATTATAAATATCATAAAAGATTTCAGCTTTCGAACGAACTTGATTTAAAAAGCATCTTTTTGTGACATATCCCATTTAATTTTATCATTCTTAAATTTTTCATAATCTATATTATAATCATAACAAGAAGAGAATTGAACGGGACTATGATCAGAAAATCATGTACCTAAAAAATGAAAACAGTTTGCACTTGTGACTAAATAATCAACTAAACCTGAAAATATACATGTGCGTCCGTGAGAATGATAAGTACATTTACCAACATCAAGGCGACAATGAATAAATAAATGAATCATTTTCTTTGCATATATTCAATAATTTTGCGCCAAAATTATTCAAAGTTTTGTCATTATTCTTTCGTAACTTAGGTAGATTCATGCTAGTGCTACTGAGTCTGACAGGATTCGAATTAACCCACAACCTCCGGGTAGGAGTCCGACGCCGCTACCCCTATACCACTGTTCCTCTCCTTCTTATTTGTAACCCAGAATTGCCCGAAATTTGCAAAAACGATTTTCTTGCAAGTGAATCATATTAATATTTTGTTGTTTATTTTTCTGAAAAGCTTATATAGTTCTTGTTGACAGTTTATTTTATACTCTCAGCACATGTATACATTATGTGATATGAGGTGAATAAACATAATATACAAATGATATAATAATCCAGACTGTTCATGGTTAGTAAGTAAGAAGTGTCGATTTTATCAGGTTATGAGTACATGCAATTTTCTCATGTTTACATGTTTGTACAACGTCTACTGCATATATTGAGAGAAATATAATATAAAGATATTATATATGTATGTTATGTATTATAGTTGTTCTTTATCATTATTACGACAATGCCCCCTTCTCTTGGTTTTATTACCATTCCTACAGTCTTTAGTTTATACACGCTTCGGGGCAGAATAATTCTAAAAATAGAAATTTTAATAATTCATTATTAATTAAAAACCTTTTTAAAATGGATATTTTGTATAATACTGTTTATAATATTGCACATATGGGTAATTGCTATGAAAGTATTCATCAGTTATTCTCCATTGGTTATATCGCATGTCTGTCATTACAAAATGTATTTCCTTTTTGTTTGATCATTACTGTGTATTTTATCATAAAAACTTTCCACTTTTCCAATGTTATTGTTACATTCACATGGGTCTTTTGGCTTCACGAAGTTCAAATACATGTAAATATGTTATGTAATGTAGTTATACCTATATGCCTGTCGTATACAAGAATATAAATAAATAGTACTTAGTATTACTTCGCCGGAGGATAACTCCATACTTGTGAACTTTCGGGGGGGGGGGGACATAATAATTGATAAAATAAGAACAATACCCATGTTTAAATGTACATGTATGTAACAATTTATTTATTTATTTATTGATATCAATAATGGTTTCGCACATTTGCATAGTGAAAAATAGCTTTATAAGATTTAATACGATTTCTTTTCTTAAATATTGATTATACATGTAAATGGAAATAATGTTTGCTTTATTTGTAGTGTACATGATTATAGATTTTTAAAGAAATTGTGGATTAGCGTTTTCTCAAACGCCATTAAAAATACACTGTCTTTGATCACTAAGTTTGTATCAGTTTGCCAGCAAAACTTATCCTTTTTCTTTGTACAGTATTAGTGTTAATTATATATAATGTATGTTTATACTAATTATGTATCGTAATCAAGATAATCGTCCGATTATCGCAATCTTAGAAATTGTCGCAAGTATAATTATTCAACGGCAAACAACGAAATTCCATTAATTAAGCCAGTGATAATAAAACACACTCAAAAGAACCGTTCTAATCTCTTCAAATTGTAATTGAGTCAAACTGCTAATTTTCTTAAATTGTTCCACGTGATGCACGTGCGAATAGTGGGAGGTTCTTAGTGGAGAAATAAAAGTTGATATAAACTTTAAATACCGATGTCAAATATATACATTGATTATAAACTTTATTTTCAGTATTTAAAGCATAATTTTACAGACAGTTTTGTGTTTAGATTATAAACATTATTTAAATTAGCGTTGTCAGGATATTTTTGTGTTTTGAGGATAAGGATATATCTGGTTAACGTGTAAGGTAAGAAAGCTATTTCTTTGTCATAGATAATTAAACTGTGTGTAAATATACATGTATATGTGAGTAATTATTTGTGTGTACTGTGATACAAGGAGTACAGTCTTCCGTCTTTGGTTTAAATAGTCATGTGTGTATAGTGCATATCATGTTTTCCTGTCAGTTCACCACACGCATTGGTAAAATGCAATCGTCAGGTTTGACTTCGATCGCATAACCATGTTTAATATACAATAAAGTCTGCGATTACTTGCCAAATGTGGTGGCCTCATATTTTTATCCAATCAGTGATACATTTTTTTTTAAATATTGGCTGTCTAATAATTTCTTTTGACGATATACTTTGTACAAGTCTAATTTAAAAACCGACCTTAGTTTCGAAAAAACGACTTCAGCTAGTTTTATTTTAAGGTATTTGCCACAAGCTACAAAAAAAATGTTGCTACTGCAAAAATAGTATTGCCCGTTTGTCATTATTTCTTTGACAGTAACTGTTACCTACGATACTGTATTTTACGACATTTTTAAAACTTGTAAGATCTATTGACCATGTTTAAAAATATAAATTTCTTTAAATATTACATAGTGACTTTTATCAAATTATATTGATACTGTGTAGACTAATTGTATATTCTGTTCTGTATCGCTTTACCATGAGTTTTTATTGAAATGGATGTTCCATAAATCACAAAAATGGGCTACTCCCATAGACTTCCTTCAATGCAACTTTAAACGGAAAAATCTCAAGGGAATGTCATTGTATTTGTAAAATCTGATAGTAAATCATTTTCTGTCATGGAAACATATAAAAATCATAAACATTTAGTTTGAGATGATAATTTGGTTAGTTAGGATCCTAAACGGGACACTAAGACAGTTCTACTAAGTATACGTACATTTTGTATGTAACTAATATACGTGTCTGGTTCAACCACTCCTTTCAGCTTTCTTATTTACGAAGAATACCCTAACAATCTATGCACTCTGGCCTATACGTGAAAATGAGATCATTTCTTGACCATCTTTGTTTCATCTGATGATAAAGTATGTTGTGTAAATCCGTAATTAACTATATATAATTCAATATCTAGAATTCATTTATTCTTTCAAAATATAACCAATTTTTTTTTTTTTGTAAAACTACCTGTGTCGTTCTGAAGGGTAAAACCTAGTATAGCCCGATTAATCAGAAAAGGAGAATATATTAAGTAAACAAATATTTTTTGACAATCTGTTGACATAGCCTTTGATTTCAATATGGATTATTTTGCATTTTAAAGTCATTTTTTGGTGATCTATTTTGTAATTGCTGTCTGTGGACTTCATTAATTTCTTTTCAATCTATGGAATTGATATAAGCAATACTTGCTTGTTTTCCAATCCATTGTATATAATGTACATGTAATTGTATTTGCACTTCTGTACATTCGTTTCTTGAATAAAATATGTTTAAACTAATTTCTTTCCAACGGGATATATAAATTCTTTTTGGGGAAAAATATAGCATTTTGGGGGGGAATATAACTTTTTGGGCTATAGGAAACAACCGTATATTTAAGGCCTCGTTTCATCAAACATCTTACGCCACTTCTTTAGTAAGACGTGTCTTATGTCCCTTCTTAGCGTTAAAATACGTTTCATCAATAGTTTCTCAGCTACGAATTATTTTGGGAACAATTCTTTCTTAACTTTACGATAGCTCATGGGCTGTCTTAAAGATAAGAAAACGCGCCTTTTGTCTTTATTATTACGTGACGGCCTTTTATTTTAAGACTATTGAGTGCAATGTTTAAGATATTCGTAAATAATGGAAAAGAAATTCAGTTTTATGTTCAGGGGCGTAGCCAGCTACAAATTAATTTTATGCACACAAGGAAGAATGTAACCCCGGCTGTTGTTTGGTTCTGGATTTTTTATGGCCCGCTATTTGAAACTGCGGAAGAGCATAAAGTTTTTCCCCGGTCCATCCGTGCGGCTGTGTGTCCGTCCGTTCAAATGTTGGCTTCCGAGCAATAACACAAGAAATCTTTCAAGGGTTGGTTTTATATTTTACATGAATGAATATAATAATAAAATGCAGATCAAGATCGATTTCACTTAAAATCCAAACATTTTCTCAGTAGTTACGGTTCCTTTTTACATCGCTCTCGGAGAGGCATTCGATCGTGTCCTCCGGACACATTTCTAGTTTAAATTAGAACTCAAATGGTGAACTTTCAGTCGTATTAGCAGGGATTAGAGGGACTGTCAAATATTATTTATTTGAATGCATTTATTTCAAACACCGTGATAATAATTGTTAGACATAATATTAGCTTTCGACATAGGTGGCATTTTTATATTGTTCACTTTTTGTTACGCTGATGCTATAACTTGTTGACAATCTGATATTTTTAAAACTTATTTTAAGACCGTGAACAAATCTTCAAAAGAAACCTTTTTTGCATTTCTCTTTAACCGATCGTATGCGCGTTTAATAGCCATAATACATATTTTTCATGATAAAAATTGAAAAATAAGCTAATAGATATTTAAATACATTTGGAGTTTTCGCATTTATTAAATGTTTTCTCCGAATCTTGCTGTGGAATCTTACTGGTCAAACGATAATAATTTTATCTGACAAGCACAACATACATAGGCGTGCGAAGTAATTCTCGTATGTGCACGTTTGAGCGACTCAAAAGCACATTTATCATGAGCCAATGTTCACATTGTTTAAAAACATATTTTCAGTTAATATATATCAAATAGTTTACATTTTCTGAAAGTTTAGAGCTTCATCTTTAATTTGGTATATAATTTACAAAAATCTGTTGAGAAATAAAATAAAATTCTCTATATAACATATGTATAGAATCAAGTGCATAGCTAGGGCCGGTGAATAAACTTTACCCGTGCAGACTGTGTCGCGGACTTTACACATTTAGATAAGAACAGTTAATAAAACGGTTTAAGAATTTCGTAACTTTTGTCGTAAGTGTCTTCGTAGGAAAGAATATTACGAAAGATAAGAATATATTGATGAAACGAGGCCTAAGGCTGTAAAATACAACTGTATACGAAAACATCACTGGTTACGTCTGCTTTCAGAACCAACACAATACCTTCCCTTTAAAATTGTCTTCGTTCTCTGTTCCAGCTTAATATTTTCAGCACGAGCGTACAATACTGTGACGTGTATACGTTAAAAACAAAAAACCTACCCACTGTTGATAATGTCATGTAACCGCAAATCAACATTTTTAGGGGTGGCCATATACTTTTCTAGCGAACCATTTTTCCCCATTTCTATGATAGAAGCGCTTGTGACTTTTACATCTAGGGTATATGCGGACACAAAGTATAGCATAATATTATAATTTTGTAATTATTTTTTTAATATAACTTATTTTCAAATCTTATCAGTCCTGTTGAGGTTTCCCAAAATATGTCGGATCGAGGTAGATTTGAAGATTTTTCCTAAAACAACCGTATGTTTTATATAGAGAGTTCATACGAAAATGATAGAAAATATAGACCGATATTGTAAGTAAATCCAGTGTAGCCTTTAAAATAAATAAGGTTGATTGGGACGGTCCATATGTTATCACAAGTACAGTAACTGACTTAACGAACACCACAATATTACGACCATCTCATCTTAATGAGCGTTTGTTTTGTGGACAAATTTTTAACTAGACCTCTTTGCCATGGATTTGTAACCCGGCGTTACTAATGATGGGTACCGGATTTCCGGTCGCGGTAGGTCATACGCGTCCATTAAAATTGACAAAAATGTCGATTTCCTCCACATGTGGATAAGTTGCCGGTTCAAAAACCTTAGAAATGGTTCCCATGATGAAAAACTATACGAAATAGGAGTAGGGATAGAACTGTCCGATTCTCCTGTATCTTCTCTCCCATCTCTCGTAGACGGCCCTGAATTGATCACAGCTGTCGAATGGGCCGTTAAACAACAGACGAACATTAAGAATGGTTTCAATGTATAAATACCGATGTTTTACTGCATAAGTTGATTCTCCAGTAAAACTACCTTCGTATAAATCAACTTTAAAGTCTGACAAGAAATGCTACATAAATTTCAAAAAGTGTAAAATCACATTTTCTTCATAACCTTACTTACTGTATAGTATTAGTGCATTCTCAAAACAGTTTTTACAAAAACCCTCTGTGTAATTATTGTTACAAGTTATCAGGGTAGAGTATTCCCTAATTTTTTTTCCAATGTAAAGATTCAAGCAGCCTTAATTCTTTTTTTGATGAATAAAGAATTTCACCTCTATAAGAGGAAAACTATGTCTGATTAAAAAATTGAAAATGTTGTATTTTGTTGAATTTTAATTTCTGAGTTATTTCCTTTTAATGCTTATCAAAATTAACAGGTCGCTTCCAATATTTATCATTTAAGTTTAGGTATTTGGGTATGATCATGTCTTTGGTATTTTTTTCTGTGTTTTGGATTTAGTTTTTTTTCCACAGGATCTGGAAATCGGATCTGAATACGTTTATTTGTACCTCAATGACAGTATTGTGTGATGATTTTTTCACCTTGTTTTTGTCAGAGACATATAGGTAATTTAAGTAAAATTTGCATCATTGATTTCATCCGTAACGTCATCTAACTCTAAATTTAATAAACCACATGTAGTACAAAAATGAACTTTCTCAATCTGCTAAGTAGGGCCCAGTGCCGAATGTCCTTTTAAATGCACTACAAAATATACTTTTACTTCAATTATCAATTTTTGAATACCAGACATTAAGAAATAGGTCTTAATTTTTATTTTACAGCAAGTCTTCGCCATTTGAGTATATCGTCATACCACACATTTACAAAACCGCATCAAAGTTTATTAAACATCCATGGAAATTTCTTTTCAACTGGGTCATCATTTAGTCCAACTGTAGAAAGTAGTGTTTGTTTATAAACAAGCGTACATAATCATTGTGGAACATTATCCTTACATTTATATAAATATCCTTGTACTTTGAACATACATTTTTAAGTGGACAATGATAATCATTCACATTTATGTTGTTTTGTTAAAAGAATCTGAATATGATATTATAATTTAGCTGTAACAATGTACTATGTTTGGAACTTGTACCGTAAGTTAAACGAATGCTGAAATATGTAAACTTAAGACGTAAATTCGATTAAAATGCATGTCAATATAAACTCTTTGAACAATTTACTAATATTTTCTAGATATGAGTACATAGCGTAAACATATTTGTTATGACATGTACACCAACATATGTATTATTGATTTAAGTTAAAATGTAGTAAAATGCAGTTTTAAAATGAAATGAATATCAAAGACTATTAGTTAGTGTACATTTAGCCCATAATAAATAATCTAAATATATTCTGAGCTTTTAACATGTAATTAAACATGCAGACGTAATTCACACCAAAAAACAATTGAATCAATCAGAAATTGAAGTGTATGTAATATTTTTTATTTAAGTCTCATAATTGTCACGGTAAAACGAATATATAAATACTTCACGTCTTTTCTTGCTAAGTAATTACCATTTATCATTAATTCAAAGCTAATCAGCATATATTCACAATACCTTTAGCCTTTTACACGTCAAAAACGAAAAAGAAATATGGCCTGGGTAAAACACAGAACATGTTACGCTAAACCGGACCAAAACACTATTTGATCAACTTGTTGCATCAATAAAAGAACAAAACAGAGCATATCTTATTAAGTAACGTATACATACATGTATCTAGATACTAACAAAAAAGCAAAAGTATTATATATGTTTATTTTGTCACGTGATAAGTCTTTGATAAATAATGAAAATAAAACAGGCAATTATACCTCCCCTTGTTTTAAGCCAATATATAACTTTCACAATAATATGAGTATGATTTACATTCTTTTAGGCAAGCCTGGACATTTGAATACATGTCTTTAATAATGCTCAAACATTTTCCTTTAATACTCATGTTATATAATGCATACCATTAACCATTACGATAAATGCTATCATTACTTTATTGAATTCACTTATGGCAAAAAAATATTTATTTTGGCCAAACGCACAGGGTCAATCCATTGAGCCTTTTTGGCCAAAAAATAACAGTATCCGAAGCAGCAATCAAAACAGTACTTATGCCTTACTTTCATAGCAAAGTAAATTAAATTGAGTGTAGGCCTGTTAATAATTAGTGAACATTTCTTTAAGTAAACCCATGATGAATTCTTAAAATACAGCGCAACCTCTCCAGAGTGGCCCTCTGTAGAGCAACAACCTCTATAACAACACCTTCAAAATTTCATTAAGCTGATATTTACTATAAATTTAACCTCTGTAGAGCAACAACCTCTAAACAACGGCCAACATTTGCAGCTCCCACAGGGTGTTGCCCTACAGAGGTTGTACCGTACTTAGTTAGTAATTCTCTGTAAAAAGAACAACAAAGTAGAAAATGATATTCAACTAAATTTTGTGTACATAATTTACAGTTTCTCTCGGAGAGTTGGATAGTATTATATCATCTTTTCTATCTCTACGTGGTGCGATCCTAACTCTAATTTCTAATTATATGAAAATACATGTAGTTTTCAAAACGGAATTCTGTTTTAAATCGATTTAAATAGTTCATTTTAGTCTGATTATGAACGTTTGGCACCTTTCCTGTAAATACTGATATCTAGTAAAAGAAATGTTTTATATTATGATTGTTATGCATGTTACCAAAACTGAACGGTTCAATATAAACAAGAAGCAACCAGCATGCACGCGGTGACGTCTGCTTTAATACAGCTATGTATGAAATTTGTTCACTACATATTGCTTCACTAATCAAAGCAATAAGAGGACTGTTGTGGAAAGTCTGTCACTAAATGAAAAAAAATCATGTACAAAAACTGAAGAACTGTAAAAGAAAAAATAATGTTTCTGAACAAATTTAATCATATATTGATTTACATAATTCATTATGTAAAGTAGTATTGATCAAGTTATCAAGATTGACACTGTTTCAGTCATTATAATAGTCTTTTATTAAATGATGTCATTCGTTATGGTTGCCTTACACGTATGAAATATATATCTAAAAGCAGTTGTTAATTTCTCTGCATAATTCGAGGGCTCAGCGCAAAACTGTCGTAAGTTGTTCTTATTTCAATATGAGTTACGACACTGTTGCGTTGAACCCTCGAATTGTTTGTTTCTGGTTACCCGACTGACTCTATTTTTTCTCAGCGCAACACTGTCGTAGCTTGTTCTTGTTTCAATATGAGTTACAACACAGTTGCGCTGAACCCTCGATATGGTAAATGACCAAAACATATGTTTTTATAGCATGTAATTTAATGTTGAAAACATAGTCTGGCTTAACTCCCCTCACTGTTATTTACATCTCTCGCAAGATTTTGATAACATGGACTTCAAAGAGACAATTTAATTATGCACATATCAATGTCTGAAGATGACAAATTTTGAATAAAAGTCATATAATTGTTTATTTTTCTTCCTTCAGATATGATGACTGACCTAATTCGTATGTCCATGTTTTGTGACATGGGTGGTGAATCATGTACGAGCTATGCCTTCCATGGAACACTGGGACAACCAATCAACAACTTAACTGACACCAACTTTGAACGTTTTTCTGAAGAAAATGAGTATTTTCCAAAGTTCGCAACATATAACATGGACTCATGTACAGCACACAGTTTGAGGGAGAAAAATGAACAGTGTCTATTACAACAGTATAGTTTTCCAAATACAGTGTCTTGTTCTCAACACTACAGTTGTACTGATCCAGTGTCTGCTGGTTCTCACAATACCTTGTCTGGTTCCAACCAATATTGTTTTAAAGATACAGCATTGAGTTATCAACAGCATGGTTTAACAGACACAGTGATTAGTATCCAAATTTCAAGTAGTACTAATACAGCATCAAGTGAGCAACTTTCTAGTTGTATACATGCAAGTGCTAGTGTCCAACCTCCTAGACATACAGATACAGTGTCCAGTTGTTCAGATTCAGCAGTATCAGGCATAGTTCAACGCCCAAGCTGCACAGGTACTGTCCCAAGTATACAAACCTGTATGGAATTCTGGACACGTATAATGTTAGCATCTAAAGTGGACATAAGTACATTTAAGAGTGTTAGTCCTTGTGCAGTGTTTGGTAATGATTATCTTCATTCTATTGTGACTGAAACTACTAAACAGAAATTAAAACATTGCTTGAAGAATACCATCTCTACAGATCAGAGTGAAACCAAATTGGAAGATAAGACAAAGGTAGAGAGAGCAATAAAGTGTCCAATACCTTACAAGTACACTGCCTTAGCTATAGCTGCTGTCTACACATCTGGTAAAAAATCCATGACCCCGTCTGCCATTGTCAATAGAATTAATACACTATTTCCAGAAAGCACAGATATACCACAGTCTGTTAGGAAGTGTATGTACAAAAACATCAAGAAGAATAAGTGCTTTGAGAGACATGAGGATGGTACCTACAGCATAGTTCCTGGAAAAGTGTACTTATCAACATTTTGTAGAAAACCAAGTTCTTTAGACAATGAACAAAGTATGTCACAGAAGTATGCAACATTAATTCATGACCATCTGGGTGTTCCAAATATGTTGACTGATTTAGGCTTTCAAGTTGTCACTACAAAACAAACTAAAGTACAAATTAGAGATGACAAAGCATACAAGAAATCAGGAAGTAAGGATGGGATAAACAATACAACAGATATACCATGCGAGCATTCTCAAACTGTAAAACGTAAATGTGATGAAGTTGACTTTGAGCCAAATAAACGTCAATGTCTAGAACTTCCGGTGAGACCATGTTTCCATGACGACAGCAGTGATCATGAGGATGATGAACTTTTAAAACTGAATGATTTACCATCTAGTGATTTGAGTAAAAATTATTCACATGAGAAGAGTTCATTCATACAACAGCCTGTTCGAGATATGATAGTATGCACAATGCAACCTCCACAGCAGATGGCCACAATTACTACACCAATACAGACCTATTACCTCCCTCTTGGTGGCCCTGTTTAATCAATGGATATGATTTGAAAAAGACTAAAAGTGAATTAATAAGTGCATAAAGTGGGTGTTTTATGAATTGTGTTCATTGATGATCTGTTTATTTATATGTAGAACTAATTACAGTACTAATTTCAGTAATATATACATTGAATATCGGATTTAATCAACCCCCATTTGATCTGTACATTCTAGCACAAAGTGCATTTCGCTTATCATTAGTGTTCACCTGCTTTTTTGTACAAGAAGTTGCTGATCAGCCAGTCTGTTAGATCTCATAAGTTATCAATTACAGTAGACTACTTATTGTCACTTATGTTTTGTTGATTAAGTTGTAAAAGAAGTACTGTTTATTAGTACTGTCAATTAAGTACGTTCTATCAAGTGCTGTAAATCGAGCACTGTCAAGTGCTGTCAATTAATGTTGACTATTATGAGTTATACATAAGTGTGGTCTAAATAATGTGCTGTAAATAAGTGTGGTCTATTATATGCTGTAAATAAGTATGGTCTATTATGTGCTGTCAGTTAAGTGTGGTCTATTAATTTATGTGCTGTCAGTTAAGTGTGGTCTATTAATTTATGTGCTGTCAATTAAGTGTGGTCTGTTAAGTGCTGTCAATTTTAACATTATTTAGATTTTAAAAAATATAGCTAAATATTTTGGAACAATAGTAAGGCAACTCGTTGCACAAACCTTGAAACATTACTCTATAAGTCATGTATGTGCGTAGAAACTAAATATGTAAATCAGCCTTCCTTTACCATCCGCCCAAAAATCTAGATATTCTTTTAAAATGTATTTGTATTTTTAGAATGTTATATTTTGTGTCAATGTAAATACTCCAGAATCTATCATGTCTTCTTGTTTACCACATGATTTGTTCATTTAATCAAACATCATTCACATTTTATCATCAATAAAGTGTAGTTTTCTATTTTTACTGTCATATTACAGCAGATTTTAATGTCTATGCTTCTGCTAATATTGTTAATATCAAATAAGTCATGTGGAACCAAGACAAGCTGATTACATCTTACATTATATCTTGTTTAAACTTGTAACATTCCATTGTTCTGCATGTATTTGTGATAGTTTCTTTACAGAAAAATAAATACCAAAAAATCTTATTTTGTGTTTTGAAATTCAGTAAGCAGATCTTAACAACAAATTAAGTGGGTTTAGCTCTAGTCATGGTGAGAATTCATAAGTCTCATGGGTGTGAATGCTATGTGTATATCATGCTGTTCGTGGAGTCCAGCCCCTAAGGGTACTGCTGCATGAATATTTCCCCTTGCAGTAAATGATCTTAGTATGAATGTCAGGGATGAAGTAACAGATATAATGATACTGAAAGTACTCATGGAAACTCAACTTTGCAACTTGCACTGCAACATGGAATGGAAACTAGTTTAGCATGGCTTATGTAGATAAACATAGTACTTTTTGTCTGCATCAAAATTCATGCATTAGAGTGAGCGACGACTAAGGAAAGCAGAATTATAGTTCAGTTTCGATGTTAACAGTCTTTGACAGAGAAAGCCACAATACATAACAAGGGAATTAACCACATATTTTGCTGCAATACAGTTACTCCCCTTTGTCTTGACAGTTCACAACAATGAAAGATTGCAAACTTCAAAAATCATTTTTGACAAGGCAAGTCAGAAACTGCAACTTTTGTGTCTCATTTATGTTACTCTATTTTTAAAAGCATTCACAAGAGCCATGATAAAACTGGAAAACAATAGAAACAAGAGGGCCAAGATGGCCCTATATCGCTCACATGACAATCACTGTTCACTCATTAAAACATTGTTTTGAACCGGTGACCTAGCTTTTGACCCCAGACGACCTATGTTCGAATTTGTCTTACATATCATTAAGACAAACAGTCTGACTAGGTTTGGTGAAGATACGATCAAAATTTGACATCTACAGTGTTAATAAGGTTTTCCTAAGATTTGACCTTGTGACCTGGTTTTTGACCCTAGGTGACCCATATTTGAACTTGTCCTTAATATCATTAAGGCAAACAATCTGACAAGGTTTGGCCAAGATCCAATCAAAACCATGACATTTAGAGCTTTTACAAGATTTTTACCTAATATTTGACCTTGTGACCCAGTTTATGAACCCAGCTGACCCATGTTCATCCTTGACCCACATATCATTGAGGCAAACATTTTGACAAGGTTTGGTGAAGATCCAATTAAAACTGTGACATCTACAGTGTTAACAATGTTTTCCTAAGATTTGACCTGGTGACCTAGTTATTGACCCCAGATGACCCATATTTATATTTGACTGTTATATCATTAAAACAAACAATTTGACAAAGTTTGGTGAAGATCCAATAATAACTGTGAAATCTACAGTGTTAACATGGTTTTTCATAAGATTTGACCTAGCGACCTAGTTTTTGACCCAAGATGACCCATGTTCGAACTCGTCCAAGATATTATGAAGACAAACATTCTGACAAGGTTTCATGATCATCCAATCAAAACAGTGACTTCTAGAGTGTTCACAAGGTTTTTCAGCAATTTGCCCTAGTGACCTAATTTTACTACAGAAATTACCCATTTTCAAACTTGACCTACATATTATTAAAATAAACATTCTGACAAAGTTTCATGAAGATAAATTCAAAACAGTGATTTCTAAAGTGTTCACAAGGTTTTCCCTTATTTGGCACTGGTGACCTAGTTTTTGACCCCAAATGGCCCAATATCGAACTCGTCCGAGATTTTGTTGATATTAACGTTCTGACCCAGTTTTGCTAAAATTGAGCCAAAAATGTGGCCCCTAGTGTGTTCACAACAAAAAGTTTGACGACGCACGACGCCGGACGGAGAGTGATCCTAATAGCTCACTTTGTCACTTTGTGACATGTGAGCTAAAAATCGCAGGACATAATTATTTCATAGACAAATCTTAAATAGTAGTTTAACGGACTTTAAAATCTTGTTACCATGTTTTGGTATAGTGTATTCATTAACAGTCAAAGCTGAATAATTAATTGCTTGCTGAAGGCACTAATTATTAGTTTCATACCAGTCAAGTTTCTGTTTACTGCATGGGATTTCCATTCCCCATGTTTATATATACAATATTATTTACGTAGCCCATCACAAGTGTTTTATCTCATTTATTGTTTTAGAGAAATTCAACTGTTATAGATCTGAAATATATACAAATTGTTTATAAACTGCTATGTCTATGAAATGGATCCCAGAAATCCCTTAGATACTTAAAACAGTACACAGACAAAACAAACACATTGAATATCAATAATAGAATTTTATTCTCCGATTTTTGTTTTTCAAGATAATAACAGCAGACTGTACAATTTGTTAAAAACAAAATCTATTTACACAACTATTACATTCATATCATTCATAAAACCAGTCTATAAAAACCTTAAATAGCCCTAAAATAATATAACAACCACAACAACACAGCATTTCATGTAGGCGAAAGACATAAAGGCAAGAAAATAGAAATTTATAACAGTCAAACCTGTGTTAGTAGCCACCTCCAAAAAAAGACCACCCTTTCAATAATGGCCACTCTTCGAAAAGCCGTCACAGACTATTTAGAACAAAATGACCTCCAAATAAAGGTCACCTGTCAATAAAGGTCACAATTTACATTTTCCCCAGGGTGACTTTTGTTCACAGGTTTGACTGTACATGAATAATGTGAGACCAAACTGGATTCAATATGTTCATTCTACAGAGCAACAATTAACACATGTACAGTACAAGGTATATATCCGGATTAACGGTTTCTTAAGATTATACATATCAGTAAAAATCAAGTAAAATGGTATTGTTGACTTTTAGATTGTTCATTGCATAGAAATTACTAACATACTTTTCAATTCAACAAATACAGACAAAAACAATCAGAAATAAAGAGTATGGAATTGAAATATAATATTTAACATGGTTTTTATTGGAAATCTCATACAAGAGCAAATGTATATGGACAAGTGACTGAACAAGTACAACAGTCTATATAAACAGTAATACATTGGTTTAAAACTGCCAAAACATTGAACAAAGTCTTCAAAAGAATACAATGCATGAAGGTCTGCCATTTAATGAAATGACCATGTGATAATTGAACTTATTCAGACAAACATACTACCATACAAAAGTGCACCAGGCTAAAAATTACATGAAGATACCATACAAAATATCATATACCATACCTGGCTAAATGATTAGTCCTCATGACAAGATAACAGAGCACACACATGGCTGTCTTGGGTAAGGTTTATTAACAGTATCTTTAACTATGCAACACATACCAGTAGCATTCTACATAGGAAGTACTCACAAAAAGTGGAAACAGACAACACTTTGTATACAGTTTACATATTTTACAAGTGGAAGTTGTAAAGTAGATGTGTGATCAGTTGGTTTCATTTTGTAGTTAATACAAATGCATGAAGACTTGTGTAAATGAATGTATTCTCAAGCGTAACTACCAACAACATTAAGCATATTTAATACTGAAGCAAGCTTTTATATACACTTAAGACTTAAATTTGATATAATACAGGATTTGTGATAATAATTCATACAGCACATTACATATACGTATGTATCATTTGTGCTTGAACAATGCAAGTCTAAGACAGCCACAATGATCAAAGATATACTGGTATTCACATATATCGAGGGCTCAGCACAACACTGTCGTAACTTGTTCTTATTTCCATATGAGTTACGACACTGTTGCGTTGAACCCTCAATATGCTCAACACTGTAGCATTTTCAAGATCGCAGAGGGTACTGAGATATGAATCTATTATTGTATACATCTAACAACATATTTTATTTGTGTTATCTTAATCAATACTACCTTCAACAAAGAAGGATTTAGGTAACTGATGCTGAAAAGATGTAAGACCTTAAAAAATACCCGGTTTACACTAAGATAGAAACAAGGGTCGATAGGTCAGCAGATACTGTCAAACATGTGAACAAAGGCCATCCTTGGAAAAGACAAAATGTTGGCTTTAATATGACAGGTGGCCTATCTTTGGAGGTCATTTTGTTCTAAATAATCAATGAGGGATTTTAAAGGAATGGTCTTTATTTACAGGGTGGGCTTCTTCCAATGTGGCCGCTGACTGTACTTTATAATTCCGAGATATTTTCATATAAATATGAAAGTATCAGTAAAAATCCAGAGTATAAAAGTCAGGGTATTGGAAACCGGGAGTTTTTTCAGCCTTATAGTAATACATAAACTAAGGTCTTACATACATCAAATAATTTCATCAATGAGTTAAACTATTACTGTTACAATGACTGCATTAAATAGTCTACATTCTACTGTGTTATTTCAGGACAAACAATATTGGTAACAACTTGTAAAGTGATGTTACACCAACCAGTACAAAAAAATTCTGTAACAATTCACTTCCAATCATTTAATGTTTTTTATCTCTGTCAACAAAAATAAAAACACTCTTCACCATTTGTAGCCAGCAAATAAACGTAAGCATAATTTGAACAATGTACATCAAAAATGACCAGTCACTTAATATTATAGATCAGTTTTTCAAAAGATAAAATGATATTCTAAAGCTGAATAAATAGTGAATTATACGTTATGTTAAAAATACTTGATCAAAATACTTAAATATAAGGGTAAAAAACTGAAACAAAATGAAGCAGTGGTGTAAACTGGTTATAAAATGTTGAAATAAACATATTGAAAAATACATGACACAGTCATGACAAACATACATGTAGTAATGATAGTACCTCAAGTCCCTTCGGTGTTCATAGAAACATAGATCTTGTATTCATTATTGACTCATTGATCAGGTGTTTGGAAAACTTACATAGCAACAACATTTATCTACACTTGTGGATACCTAATATACTTCAAATTGTATGGTAATTCCAGTTTTAAATATTTACTATCTAAATTAGCACAGACAGAGGGGATCTATCAAGTTTCGACAGTTTTATACACACAATTTGAAGTAATAGACTCTTAATATCAACCCAGAATAAATTAACTGAATCTCAACAAAATTACAACAAATCTCATAAATGTAATGAACTTTTTTTCCAAACATTCATTCAGTCAGATTTGTAACTGATATTTTGAAACATCTTTGAGGTATTCTATCAAATATGTCTTTAAAACAATACAGTTACATTGCATAAGAAAAAAAGTCTGAACTTCACAGACTACATTGGAACAATATTAAAGTTGATTGTATTTATTATTATTTATGGAAATAAGCGGGCCATCAGTGTTAAAGCAAATACAAGATGTTCATACTAGGACAAAAAATGCTTGAACTTATAACTGACAAGATAGGAAATACTCCTCAGATCAAGCACTGGCATGTGTGACTATGAAGAATGATAAAGGAATTGACTGTAGAAAACTTATCCATACTAAGATAATTAAAGTGTATAAAGCTATATCTGACAGTCCTATTATTGCCAGAATATCTGATTGTGTATGTTAACAATCATACCTAAGTACCTAAATTTAAACAATGAATATTGGAAGCAATCTGTAAGCAACTATAAATAAAAATAACGGGGGATCACTCAGAAATAAAAAATTAACAAAATCAAACATTTTATTTTCTATGTGTAATTAGGCATAGCTTTCCTCTTTTCCAAGGTAAAACACATTATTGTTCTTAATTTTTTTATTTTTTTTGAAAGTGAGCAGGCCATGTTTGAATTCAACAAATGCAGCTCGAATTCTGAACAGTGAAATAAATTGTTAGATCCCAAATCATTCTGAAAACTTGTAATATTTGTTAAATTACAGACAGTTTCAGTTAAAACTCTGCGGAAAAAATCTAAATTATGAAAACAATCTGATTTTACACTTCTTGATTGTTGTAGCATTCCTTGTCAGAAAAGGCTTTATACATATTAACGTACAACATGGATAGAACACACTTACAGTTTGATGTTTCATACATAAATACAATAACAACAGATTACTAGAACATAATTGACTCTGTAGCTCTCTTACAAAGTAAGTAACACAAAACACATTATACAACAATTCAAAAAAAAAATCATGTAACAACATTCTGAAAACATGGACTCTGATTGACCGACTATCAGCTGGACCAATCAGAACAGCTGACACTGACAGGAGTTGGATCATTAACTGTAATTGGTGGATTCTTGACCAATGAAATGCTTTGTTTCTGATCAAGTGCTTGGTGTGTTTTGTACTGCAGTAGGATAGGAATTGGGCACATCTAAAAATAGAATAGCATGCATTGAAATAATAAAAATAACCATATAAGTACAGCTGAACAAAAACTTCACATCAGGTCATAAATAAGGTCATTAAATATGTGTATAGTCTAACTTATATTCTGACAGCAACACATCAGTACATTAACTGGTTGCTAAGCACAATGTTGTGATATGTTGCTAATCTGACGAGGAAATGCATTGATTGGGCCCTTCAAAGCCTTGGAGGAAACTAGAATAATTTCTTAATAGGTTCAAACATTTCACAAAACTGACCCCACCCCTGTGATAAATCAATTAACAAAAATATTACAACCATGTAATTTACTATAAACAGTGGTACAAAAGATCCAGAAAAGTAAAAAGTAGTATCAGTCCATACACATTTTACTGCATTTCCTACTAAGAGAATGTATACACTTTAATACACTTTAATACTACCAGATAGCTGCACTTATATGACTTTATAACCTGATGTAAGCTGCGAAAATACAATATATTGTTGTATATGAAAATGTCTACAAATAAAAGCATATTCCTGTTCAATATAAACTATAGATACAGAAGGAGACATCAAGTAAATCAAAATCACTTAACAATAAAATTCCAACTTTTATTCCCTGGTTTAAAAGCTAAATGGGTAACCTTGTTCCTGCATAAAAATATGAACTGTACACCGAAATGACAAATACCCCCACAAACCACTTTGACACAGAATTTAAAATTTGACGTATAAAGGTTTTTCAGAAATGTTATTGGCTATTACTTAACAATGCAAACTTGATATCTTTTGAGAAGAAGTTTTACCTTTGGTCTTACACATGACACACAGTCACATGTTGGTGAACATTTCTACCAATTATTTCTAAAATCCATTCATATACAACAAAGTAACTGAGTGGTCACACAAAAAACAACATTTTTTACATTCAAGAGTGACCTTGACCTTGGAGGTACAGACCAGGGGCTTTTGCAAGACACATTCCCAGATACTGGTAAACTTTTATGTCAAGTATTGCCATAGGCGAACTTTTATGCAAAGTATTTCCAAACTCCACTCAAAGATGACGAAGTTACTGAGCTGACACAAAAGAATACACCAATTTTTTACCTTTAACCTCTAAGTGTGACCTTGACCTTGGAACTACAGCCATGGAAGTGGCGCATAACATATCATCTAATGATATTTTACATATATGATAACTTATTTCAGAATTCTCTGGTGAATGACTGGTGAAAGTTACACACTGGACATGCCAAAAAGACCAAAGTTATGACCTTTTAACTCTTAAGTTTCGGTCATGGAAGTTGCATGTGATACAATGTAAAATAATAATTAACATTTGTGGTAACTTATTTCAAAATCCTCCAATAAATAAATTACAGCTCGGACAAGTTTATGGGCAGACTGACAGACGGACAAAGTGAATCCCATAAAGCCCAAACAATTTTATGGTGGAGGTATAATTAAGACTGATACATAAACAAATCAAGAGGAAAATTAAGGGTTTCACTTAGGTAAGCTTCAGTATTATAAGTGACAACTTCAAAGTTTTATCAAATAAAACGAAAACAAGCTGTGATAAAGTAAGAAGAATGATATATTTTATAAAGGGAATTTCAAGATGTTGAGACAAACTAAAATATAACTCGACAGCAGAAAAGCAAGCATATGCCGCAAAAAGTATTATTTTAAGACTTCAGGCCAACAAAAATAGTCATGTTTACAGTTATCTCGCTGACTGACCGTATTTTTTGGTGTTGACCCTGAAGTGTCTAAAAATAAAATCCCAAGGTACGAATATATGTGGGGATAGTCTGTTACTCCAAAGCAGGAAAGACGTGTTTAGAAAAACAAAAGTTTTTCAAAATACCTATACATTTTTTTCGGTCACTTAAACATAACTATTCTTTTCCAACCTTAAATTACCTGTCAGGGATATGTGTACATGTATACAACATAAAATTATCAGCTACTGCATCAGCAATGTGTGAATACAACACTTATATAAGCAAACACAACAATTAGTGTAAATGACAAAATGCTACCTAGTAGCGATACTTGTACACAAAAACAAGCAAGATATTGTATACAATAAGAAATTCATGAAAGTAAGGCACTTCACTTGTTACCAGCCATTTTTTACTGATGTTTGGCAGAAGGAATGATAGTTTTATGATATGAATGATACCTTAAATATAAATGTGGAATCTTATAAAAGAACCTTACATTTCATAATCATACTGTTAATGGTTTTAATATTTTTTATCAATGCTCATTTACCCATATGCTATACAAACTAAATCCTATATCATATTACACAGGCAGCATCATCTCTAAACAAGCCAGTGACATTTCAATAACATGTGTGCCAATTATAATTTAAAAACAATGGAAAACTGAAGCATTGTGTAACAAAAACATTAAAAACCAGAGCAACGAGACTGATTAAAGATCATAAATTCTGGCATGTATTAGAAACACTTTTTAACCAAGCAGTCAGATAAAATGACAGCTAACCAAAAGAGTAAAGCCAATAAATTTGAACCTTGTCATTACAATATACATTACTCTACAGACATGTATCATCGAACATATCATGGTTCGCTTAATCAGAAGAACAGTGGTCTAAGAAACAACACTGCAGAATTCATTTCACTAACATTATTTGTTATACTCAATATCGAAACATCAAGAATAATGATAAACCAATAAGGGGTCATCAAGGGAGCTATGTATTATAAATTACTGTATTTAACATTCCTGGAACTAAACATTAAAAATTATAGATTGATGTGGTTTTTAACTTAGTAGGTAAAATTGGTATTTATTTATTTGCTGAACAACCTAGCTCATTAAATCCATGGTCAATCTTACACTAAATATTGTAAAGTTAATATAGAGCTATGAGCCTAATGAACTCTAAAACAACCAAGTTAAGAATCAATTATCACTGCTGTAAGTACTGTATTTATGACTGAAACATTTGTAATGCACCTTATTTGTATCCAATGATGATTATAATAATATAGATTTTAAATCACAACAGTGTGAAAGTTACTGTAGCTTAGTTTGAGAATAAATTATAAACTTTGAAAACATAATCCCTTCACAATCAATATACACTAGTCTATACATAGTGAAAAAGATAAAATGAAAGAACACATTTAAAATGGTATGCATTCAATACCATAAATGAGACAATAATCTACTTTTTTCTCCTAAATTTTTTCACCCGAAATATTTTTCGTTAGCAAGATTTATTTGACGAACAAATGTGATGATCATGACTACAGTAAAGTGTGACTATAAACAAACATAGATACAAATGAACATATCAATGATCGTGGCAATAACAGAGATCAGAATGTACGTGATTATGTGGAACACTACCTCGTGGACTGTTCATTGGTGATGTGGCATTCATACGAGGCATTTCACAACACTCGCACTTGTTCAAGGCTGGATGGTTTAAGAATGTACAAGCAGAACAGCTCCACTGTTCCCCATCAGCATCAGAGTCCCCGGAATTCACTGTTGGCTGATGAGCTGGAGGAGGGGGTATGTGAGATGCAGCAATTCGAGGAGGCAACGGTGGAGGCACTACAAATTAGAAGCAGTTCTGATTACCAGTAATACATATTACAATTACCATTCATATTCGCCTATAAGATGAGTTTTTAAGGACCCAGTTATGCTTTTAAAGTCACCCTCCT
The DNA here is from genome assembly GCA_964023205.1 of Lutraria lutraria. NCBI lineage: Eukaryota > Metazoa > Mollusca > Bivalvia > Venerida > Mactridae > Lutraria > Lutraria lutraria. The sequence goes on from OZ026835.1 coordinate 10,584,842, forward strand.
GTCTTATATGAGGGTGCACAGCAACTTGTGTTTAGCTCGCAACGAGAAGCAAATTTTAAACTATCTTTAGTTCAGTTATTTTGGACTTCCTTTTCAGTAGCGAAATTACAAAGCTACTGCATCAGGTTTTTAATATTTTATAGAATAGAAACCATATTCTTATTTTTAGCAATAGTGACCTCGGCCACAAAAATACAATTTTGCATGTTCATTAGGCATTACTTCAGTAATTTCAATAAACACTGTGATACAAACAGAATTCATCCTAGTTTAAACCAATTAATTACTCATTTATAAATAGTAGTAAGTAACAAATATATGTCATGATTTAGACATGGAGCTATTATTTGCTGACTACTTAAAACTCTAGATTTATACCATCTCGTGGTGTAGGATCTCTGGGAGGGAGTTGTGGAGGGATTTCTGGCGGGGGTCGCGTTGGTGTCGCCACAGATGACGTCACGGTAGTTGTAACAGTTGACTCAAATGTTCTGGGAGTTGTCTGAGAGACACTAGCAAATATGGAACCCCTTTGTCCCGTGTTCATATTTTTAAAAAAGTTCTGCTGTTCCAGTGGATCCAAAACCCCTAAAGGTGCTAAATAAGACAAAGTAACATAATAACTTATATCATACATAATAACATATAAACCATACCATACAAGCCGGCAAAGACGAATGGTGATCCTTACATCGTTTGTTTCAGTGGATTTAATGCCATTTTTCAACAATTTTCAGTTATATAGTTATGGCAGCCGGTCCACCTAACCAGTATTCCTGGACTGTGTTCTAACCAGTTTTAACTAACCTTTCCATAAGGAGATGGCAACTTTACCACACACAGAGGAAAATCAAAATTTTTTGTCAAATTTTCATAGAAGGGCATGACCTGCCACAACTCAGATTCAACCCAAGATAACCAGGTTACCAGTCCAGCACACCAGCCACTGGACCATGGAAGCGGTTCCTATATAATCAGATATAAATCCAACTATGAACATCCTTAATAAATTATTTGCTTGTGATAATGCAACCCCAATTTTTAGCAGTGGGTAGGTAGATTGACATTTTTTTAACATTTATGCTTCTACTGAAAATGAAAGGTTTTAATAAGAAAATGAATTTCATACTGTCACCAGCAGGAAACTTTTTAATCTGACATTTCCTTGAATATCATTTGAGTTCCTAGAATGTTTTCAAATTTTTCATATATTTATGTTTCAGAATCATATGTATACTGATACTAGCTTAGAATGATAATCAAATATACTAGTGATAATGTTCCCTATTTCAGAAATAAATCCCGCAAAAAAAGAAATATTTTCCACTAAAATATTCAAATATTATGCATGCGATTTTACTAGTTTAACTCAAGAGGAAAATATTTCAGGACTGGAAACCTGACTTTGTTTCTTTAATCGCACATTTTAGAATTATTGTAGTAACGTAGCATACAAAACTGCTGTCTGTCAAAAAATTCCCAATTTATAGCAAAAACAATGCCATATCTCCAAATTTGTTCAGTAGGAAATAGCTAGACTTGGCATTCAGTTCCTAAGAAAATCTTACAATATATTTATACTAAAATAGTAAGTCCATACGAAAGAAACCACACATTTGTTAAAACACATCTCTTGATAACATATACTTACTTTGTCCATTGTTAAACAAGTCAATTTCTCGAGTCATAAGTTGAATGTCGGTCTGAAGCTGCAGATTTTCTCCCCGTAATTTGGCTAAATCACACTAAAATACAGGGAACATACATTAAAGTCACAAAGACATTTAATGGCAGGGAAGAAGAAATAAAAGAAAGACAACCAGTACTTGTACAGCATTACGAAACTGGAACCAAGTATCACAGTATCTAAATATTAATCAGCTCTATTTTTTCAACCATAAAACTTTGAAAATGGAATTGAGAACTGAGCTCAGAGACTGAGCTCAAATTTTACAACCTGGCCCGAGGTTATAAAACTTGAGTTCGGTCACCAAGCTCAAAGCTCAATTCATTCTCAAAGTATTATGGTTAAAAAAATAGAGCTGAATAATGTTCAGATACATATTCAGACCAATTATGGCGCCAAACTAATGTATCCATAATTGTTTAATCATAATTAACTTAGAAACATTAGAAGACAAAATATGAGATTTGAGCTCGGAGACCGAACTCTAGTTTTATAACCTCAGTGCCCAGTCTGGTATTTAAAAACAAAAATATTTTCTTACTGAAGGAAACACAGATGACTTTTGACGCTTTCGTTCAATCACATGACTTTCAAGGGTCATAACTTCACCCTTTAACTGTTCCAATCGTTTTTCAGCTAAACCAAGATCTTCCATTAATTTATCCATTCGGGACTTCTGATGAGACAATAATGCTGCAAGATTTTAATTTAACAAAAATTTCATCAGTTTTATGATGGCAAATGGTAAAACATTTCAACACAGTAATTCTATAATGCAAACAAAATATTACCATAAAGAATTCAATTTTTAAGAGAAATTCTATTTCAAAGAACAAAGAATTCAAATGAATAATACATGTATCTTCTAGTTATAATCAAGATTATAAGCATTCCCAGTACAGAATAATCTTACTTTATATTAACTAAATGACAGTAAGGACAAATGTAAATATATGGGGAAGTAACAAAACTATGAAAGATCTATACAAAAACAAGAGGGCCAAGATGGCCCTATATCGCTCACATGACAATCACTGTTCACTCATTAAAACATTGTTTTGAACCGGTGACCTAGTTTTTGACCCCAGACGACCTATGTTCGAATTTGTTTTACATATCATTAGGACAAACAGTCTGACTAGGTTTGGTGAAGATACGATCAAAATTTGACATCTACAGTGTTAATAAGGTTTTCCTAAGATTTGACCTTGTGACCTGGTTTTTGACCCTAGGTGACCCATATTTGAACTTGTCCTTAATATCATTAAGACAAACAATCTGACAAGGTTTGGCTAAGATCCAATCAAAACCATGACATTTAGAGCTTTTACAAGATTTTTACCTAAGATTTGACCTTGTGACCCAGTTTTTGAACCTGGCTGACCCATGTTCATCCTTGACCCACATATCATTGAGGCAAACATTTTGACAAGGTTTGGTGAAGATCCAATTAAAACGGTGACATCTACAGTGTTAACAAAGTTTTCCTAAGATTTGACCTGGTGACCTAGTTATTGACCCCAGATGCCCCATATTTATACTTGACCGTTATATCATTAAATCAAACGATTTGACAAAGTTTGGTGAAGATCCAATAATAACTGTGAAATCTACAGTGTTAACATAGTTTTTCATAAGATTTGACCTAGCGACCTAGTTTTTGACCCAAGATGACCCATGTTCGAACTCGTCCAAGATATTATGAAGACAAACATTCTGACAAGGTTTCATGATCATCCAATTAAAACAGTGACTTCTAGAGTGTTCACAAGGTTTTCCAGCAATTTGCCCTAGTGACCTAATTTTACTACAGAAATTACCCATTATCAAACTTGACCTACATATTATTAAAATAAACATTCTGACAAAGTTTCATGAAGATCCAGTCAAAACAGTGATTTCTAAAGTGTTCAAAAGGTTTTCCCTTATTTGGCCCTGGTGACCTAGTTTTTGACCCCAAATGGCCCAATATCGAACTCGTCCGAGATTTTGTTGATATAACGTTCTGACCCAGTTTTGCTAAAATTGAGCCAAAAATGTGGCCCCTAGTGTGGTCACAACATAGTTTGACGACGCACGACGCACACCGCACGACGCTGGACGGAGAGTGATCCTAATAGCTCACTTTGTCACTTTGTGACATGTGAGCTAAAAACACTACTACTTACAGATATACTCATCATATAGATCAAGAGTACACTGACAACCAAACAATCCAAAGTGCGGACTTAATACATTAACAATATACTTATTCAATTGCACATTCAGATATCAAATTTTTCACATGGCCAGGGTTCTCAATAACAGCAGGCTGAAGGCCAATTTAGCCGCTTAGAAATGTGTTTGGGCCTGTTAGGAATCTCAAAAGTTCATAAAATATTGCTAGAAAATGCCCAGACCCCCTCTAACAGGCCTGTTAGTCTAGCTTTTGGGCCTGTTGGCCATAAACTTATTGAGAACCCTGCATGGCAAGTAAAATCTCCTTAACTTACAGTGTATAAAGAAAGATCATCATAATTAACATTTAATGCAGCAGGGGCATCAATAGAGTCAAATTAAAAATCCTGAAAATCATATGTGGCTGACCATTTCTACCACACAATCTTGAGGTCTTCAACCACATTGTTTCCATATTAAACTGAGTTTTTATTACAGAAAATTCTTCAGGACAGATCAAATTGATCCTAACTTTTACATTTCTTGAGATATTTTCATCAAATAACTTTTATTTTGCTCAGAAAGCATAGGTCTGTACGGTTAGATAAATCCACAACTCCGAATATATCCGAAATATTATCACCCCTGATGCAGACAGACCATAGAAATGTATCAAATTTTACAACAACTGAAATACCTTGTAAATAGGCAGGATCTTCTTGTAAACTTCCAGACCTTGGTCTTTCTCTAACAACAGATGATTCTGAACTAAGACTACTAGGACTAGACGCTGGTGACCTAAATGGTTGTTGATGCATGTGTCGGTATTCCATATCCGACGCAAACACAGAACTACTACTATCAACACTACCACACTTTTGTACAGGACCATGCTGATGACCAGGAACACGACACTCATCAGGCATTGGTGGAAATTTTAAAAATCCTTCTTCACGATTCGTACCAGCTCCATGAAAATTTATCACAGTTGGGCGCTCTGGTGTATAGAGTCTGTTTATAAATGGTTGCTGAGATTCTGACACAGACTGTTCATTCTGTGGAGAAACATGACCCAGCAGATTAGTGTCAACTGTTTGAGGACTGGCACAGCCATGAGTGGAATTAGTTCTTGTTGCAATATGATTAAAGTACTGAATTTGTGATTGCACACCACTACCACCCCTTTGTGGGGTTTTTATTTCAACTAAAACAGATTTACTTATTCCCTGCGGACTGGTCTGGGAATTACTCACTGAAGGACGAATCACATTAGAAGGGTAGTTATGTTCTCCTAAATTTGAACTGTATGAATCAGCTGGAGAAAGCATAGGTTGCTCCAAGCGCATCGCAGAATTCATCTGGGAATTAGGACTGGCTGTTGGGTTTTGCAGATAAATTGTCGCCTGAGATAAATGCTGGGGACCACCAAACGGCTGCTGTCCATACCCCATGAATGAACGTTGTTCATCCACAGGGGATCTGAATGTCGATGCAGCAGATGGGTTTACAGTAAAAGGCTGTTGTTGATGTGAGTGAGTCAAGTTTCGAGGATCTGGATGAAATGCAGAGTTCTGATCCGTTGAATATATCACATTATGATATGGTGTATTCATATGCACTGGGTGTTGTACCCATGTCCTGCTAGGGGTCCCAGGTTGAGACTGGCTGTTGTGTCCACCAGCACTCCCATGAGGCTGAAACTTAAAGTCACTTGAATTTGGCGGATTGACATAATCCCCTCTGCTTGTCTGAATGTGTTGAACTTCAATTTGGCGTAAATTTGGTTGCGAAGCACTGTTATTATTTATCCCTGAGGCAGTAAATCCATAGTTTCCACTCTGTAATGTTCTTGCCCCATATCCTTGAACACCATGACTATTGTTACAATTTATGTTTGGAATTTCTGCTGTGGTTTGTTGATCAATTCGACACAATTCCATAAAATGATTTATGTCATTAGGTAAAACAGGAGCAGTAGAAGGATGGTTATCATCAGTACCAATGATTGGTCCCCGATAACCAGGCACATTCATATAACTTTGACTTGTGTTATATGGTGGTCTGGAAGAGGCACTTGTTGAGCTTGCATTGCTCATATTACTGCCTGATGAATCACTGCGAGGTCTTGACTCACCTAGATTAAGATCTGAGAATCTGTCAGAAACTTGACAATTCTGACTGTCAAATAAATATTTTGGACTCTCATTCGTTAACATCTCTATGCATCGTTCCCGATCATGTCCAGACTAAAAATATATGTAGAATAAACGTTAATGTAACTGAATAAGTGATTTATACTGAAAATAGGAAAAATAGTTTTTGAAACCAAGTTATAATACAGAGTATGGTTCAATATATGCAATCATTTATTTTTACATGTATTCTTTGTACACATGGAAAGAATTCAAAGATGTTTCACTGAAATATACAGTAGTCGATATTACAATCATCAACATGTTTGTGGACATACATTTCAAGACAAATCATGGCTTAATATATTATGTTGTTAAGTAATGTGATCACTATAGTATATGAATACAAACAATGTTTAAAACATGTTATTAAAAGTACAAAATACAATTTAGAAATCAAAATTAGAAATTGAATAGATTCATTGTATTGTTTCCCTAATGATAAGCCTTTTTAGACTGGACAGCAGTAGTTGTGTTCTTTCTTGCAAAGCATTAATCCATTTTTCTTCACTGGTTTTAATGCCCTTTTTCAAAAATATTTCAATAACATATGGCTGAGAGTTCATCTAAACAGCTTTCCTTGACTGCATTCTAACCAGTACTAATTTCCCCTACCACATTGGAGTCATTATGACCTGCCAGTATAGTGATTCGAAACTAGAACACTGGGCTGCAAATCCAGTACACTTACCACTGATCTACAACCATGTATTTACGTAGTATAATGAAATGCTTACCTGTGTAATATACTTTGTTAGGATGTTATCTGGTACTTCAGGGTAACGGTTCTTTAATTCCAAGAATAAATTGCGATCTGCCATAACAATAGAAATTCATCTCGTAAACTGCAAAATTAGAGAAAGATAATATAATTTGATATACATTAAGTAATTCACAATAACCACAATTTCACTGAAAACATAACCATGACATTTATGATCGACAGAGGATACAAATTACAAAATATTTGTAATAAATACAATAATCCTACATTCTAGTCATTCATTTTAGATGCGCAATTGATAACCAACAAAGGATAGCGTTTAAACATAAATCCTTAAAAAAGCTGAAAAACAACACAAAATAACTAAGTATGTATCATCTATGAATGAAGTTATAATTACCTAATTAATCAGATAACACTTTAAGTCTAAATTTAATTAACAGACACAGTAAGCATCATTAATCATAATAATAATCACAACAAATTAACATCAGTAAGTTAACTTCGCAAGGAAGTTAAAGGCAATAAAAACAAGTAGAACATGAACATACACAGAAAACTAACTTAAAAAAGTCACTCCGTCCAGTATAAATAACCCATAACCTTACCATATCCAGCAGCCAGACAACTGACATGACAGATAATTTAAATAACAATACAAATAAACTCAGTATTCAAATGCTTATAACAGACCACATACAAAAAATGTTCAATACATAGCACAGTTATCGACTATATTTGAAACAAATTAAAATCATGGGGAATTTCCGTAAAATCTATTTATAGCTAAACATGAATACTAACATGACTAGGTGAGTCAAATTCAACAGTGTTTATATAGGATATCATACACAAATTATTATCTAGTATATATTACACAACTGGGTCATATTATGAATTATCAAATATACCTGACGATTATCAGTTAACCACAAACCTGGTGGTACCAACATTTAGTTCATTGAGACAGTATCAACAAATAGTAACAACTTGTACATAGTACTAACTATCAAGAGAAATTATGCTTGTGCATCATGGTGTTGCCTCTAAATATGACAGTCATTGTCACATGAACACAGCATATCAACTTTAAATGCAGTTTCAACCTGCAGTTAGTATTGCTTGGCTTTAACCACTGTTTATATGGAAGATTTAATAACATATGATAAAATCCTAATTTCCTATCGGGCCAACAGAAAACAAGAACTTCTTAAAAATAACCTCCAATCTGTCACTGGTAAGTTGGGATCAAGAAAGAGTTAGTAGTCCACTGCACCAGCAGCCTTCAACTTTTTAAAGCTTTTTCTGTGTACTAACCTCATTACAGGGCCGTAGGTTGGCAAAGGGACAGGGGGCAAAATTTCAGCTGCAATGGTTATCAAAAGGGGCTATATAACCCAGCCTTGTCAGACAAAATCTAAAATTAACCCCCAATCTGAAATTACTTCCTAGTCCTAAGGGCCTGACTTTGACCAAAATAAAGAGCTGAAAAGTATCCTGACTGACTCCTGCTTTTTTTAAAAGTATTTATCATTAAGGTATTCACAAGTAAGTTTTTAAGCCTGAGGGTGTCACAGTGATAAATAGTAATAACTTTTTTAAGAGCTTTCTTTTCCTCCACACAACGCATATCTAGATCAATTCCATTTAAATTCATAAAAAACATTTGGATGATGTAATTCAATCTAGATCCATTTGAAAGAAAGATAAGTTTAAACAATGTTCTGAGGTGTTTTGCATCTACTAGTACAGGGTGTCCCAAAAGAAAGGTAACACTTTCATACATGTTTAATGTCCCTTTAAATTGCAGATTAATACATAATATATACATTTTTGTACATAGACATGCAGATCAAAGATGTAAGTTTTTTTGTGTAAGATAATCCTATGAATATCTTCAGAATTTGCAATTTAATAGAAATTTGAAAAAAGTGCATTTTTCATCCTTGAATGTGCCTTTAAAATTCAGGTTTGTCAGATTGTAGAATTTTTAATTTTGAGCTTGAAGCTGATGCTGCATCCAATACTACCTAGCACAACTGCAGTCATAACAGTTCCATTCACAATCTTCATAAACTTAAAGGGTTATGTGAGACAGTGAAATCAATATCACACATAGGGAGTAGTAAAGGACAGATGTTTCAATTTGAATTTTATACAAAACAGTAAAAACATCGTAATTTACACTAATTTCGTTGTACTGAAACAATGAAGAGGAATTGAACACCATTACCATACAAAAGAGGTTCGTTTGGAATAATCTATGCTTATAAAGTTATATGAGTTTCGAGATGTGTTTTCTATCTACCAAATGGTTCCGATTGTTCACAGATATTGTAGTGAAGCGTAAATGCTAGTAAGATAACATATAATTTAGTTATAAATATAACCGAAGAATGTTTTGCAACAACTTTGTTCTTTTCTCCTATTGTAGAGATTTTTCAATTAACTAGATACATAAGCATTGTCTTATGTCCATAGCAGTACATAAATAGAAATGTAGCACAGGTTTTTTTCAATTACACTGCAAAATTACGAAAAGCATCTGACAACATTTTACGAGATGTGGTTAAGAAAGACTGGCATTATGTAAATATTGTTTTAGAGCAATTAAAATATATTTCTCATATTTTTACTATAATTTTATCCATTGCTCTGTATTACTAAATTCAAAAAGCTAATGGGCCTTTAAAGTTTGCTGGTTTGAGCAGTCTTGTTTATCTTTGACCATAGGTAAATCAGGTTAACTGGCATCATTGATGCATTATTAGTTTTTTTATAGCTTTGGGTTATAAATGTGAAACGTTTTTACCTAATTATTACCTCATCTTACAGGGCTCTCATTTGACCTTTTTGGGGCCGAAATAGGGCCCCATTCCCCTACTAAAATAATAACCCTCTATTTTAGATAAAAATTTAAATAGTTGTTGATATTAAGTTTATTAACCTTTGATTAATTGTATATTATACATTATTTCAAAATACAGCTATTATAAGCTGAAAATGGTTCTTGCAGAATTATAAGGCAGTTAAAAAAATTCCCTGAAATTCCCCTTATTTATAATGACACAAAATTCCCCTACCTGGGGACCCCGGGCCCCTTCCCTTAAAGTGCAGCTAGGGCCCTGTCTTAGAATTTCATTTGTGCATTATCATTGAAAATTGGATCAGGCACTGATTTTTTGTTAAAGTCCAGAAAGCAGTTATTTTTGGACTTGTCCATTACATCATTGATCATCGTTTCATACAGGGCTATAAATACAGGGGTATGAGTGCTTGTATGGAGAATTATTTAGGCGTTCCTAAGGAAAGGATCATAGTGAAGATTACTCTGAATTATAAAAATTATATTTTTATACATACTTTATTGCAAAAAAAATAAACTTAAAATTAAAACCTAAAAAAAAGTAGGGGCCATTTACAAACAAACATATATTATAAATTTCAGCCCTGAATAGATAAAATTATACGGCTATGTGAACCCGCAAGAAACAGGTAGAAGGACAGGAATGTATAGATTTAGTTCCTGTCCCAGTATTTTGGTTCTTCACCTCAGAATAATTATAACATACACTCAACACATTGACATCAGCTTTTTAAGTTGTCTGAAGCTTAAGTAAAACAAACTAAATTCAAGACATAAACTGATTAAGTTGGAGAAACAATCTATTATGCCAATCAAGGTTAATCATTGATATTATGATAAGTCTTATTTTATATATTTATATTAACCAATGCTCAATCATTTATTTAAAGCAGCCCAAAGGAAACTTATAATAACTTATCTCTCATTTTCAATCAAAAAGCTATGTTACAGTTGTTATTATGCCCAAAAGGATTTAATTGAAAATTTGCTGTTCTTCGTTAGAGTTAGACTGAGAGGAGGTCCGAACTGAGCCAAATAAAACTACAAGTGTCCCAACGTCCCAAACATGGAAACTGTCATGACGTTACGTACCATTTCAAAAATGTACCAGTGCCTACACTACGTCTCACAAGTGGTACATTAAGTCCTGGTATATAAAGGCAGTGGTACATAACGTCTGACATTCAGACTAACAGTAACACTATTCACTCCTAATATATGCCTTGCAAGAAGTTGTTCTGAAAAGTAAGGAATTGCACTTTAATTAGATCTATTTGTGTTTACAGTGAAATTATCTCACCACATGCCATTGAAAGAAGCAAGATACTATTTTCAATAATGCACTTCAAGGAAATAAAATGTTCTGACACTTTCACTTTTCCAGTCTCATAAATAAGTAGTTTACAGACAAATGCAAAGCAATCATCAATAAGTAAGATTATCAACGAACATTACGATATTACAATGGAATGCTTAATCGCCGAAGATATGGCAAAATAGCTCAACAATCGCTTTATATGTTCGGTACAATTGTTCTGAATAGACGATACAAAAAAAATCAGAATATGATAACAAAGGTGGCTTCAGTCAACTACACGCATGATCACTGTTAATTGGGGTGGATAAACGTTTATTGAAATCAGTATAGATAGTTGCAGCTTACCAATATGGATTATAATTCTCTCACGACGAATAAACTGTGTATTATTTTGAGTATTTTGACGTCTTTTCACAGAATATGGCTGCCTAAGCGCATGCGCAAAGCCATTTTCCGGTTTTGAATTTCCGGTCAAATCTACTGTAACCTTTACGAGTTTTCCTGGTATGATAACAATAGTTTTGGTCGTCAAGGGAAAATGACGAACAACATGAAACCATCCACACACTCATTAGTTTTCAGTTTTGATAGGAATAATTATTTAGACAATTTGTTTCAAAATTAAAATAAAATATACGGAACAAAATTCGTCGCATCAGCGCCATCGGGTCTAACTAAAAAGCGACACGAAGCGTGCGTACATGTATATACATACAGCACATTGACATTAATAGCCTTTGATCATTTACAGATATATTAATGACAAAGACATGCATACAGACACACATGAATACAGATGCAGATATATGCAATCAAACAGGCCCGGGTTAAACGGGGGGCTTATGGGGCTCGGCCAAGCCCCCCATCCCCAGACTACTAAAATATTAAGGGTCTATTTTCAATAAATACAATCATTTTTTCAACAGGAACAAATCAACAATGACACTGTCACATCCTGTTTACTAATTTATTTTCTCAACTTTATGGCCCTGTGCAATGACATAACACGGTATATTCATCGGCACTACTTGTCCCACGTTCTATACATAGCGTGACGTCACTACGTTTGTCTAACCTCTATACATAAAACTGATTACTATCTACATTTAGATAGTTATACATACGCTAAAAGTATAGTTCCGCGGAAGGATTAAAAATGTCAAAACAACCATATCGGTTGTATGTTATTAACAAATTTGTTTAGTTATGTAAAATGAATACGTACGTAGTACCATTTCTATTCTTATGCTTTCGTCAATAACACTCATTATTCAATGAACCGCAATGTTGAAGTACGCTTGGCTCCAATGCTCGTCACGCTATGTTATTGTTTATAATTTCCATTTTGTAAGTAGTTCCTGCAAATACCCATAATGCCCCGAGCAGAATAACACAGGTCAGTGCATACAAAGGGGTTTGTCACGAAAAAAATTTAAAAAAATTTTTTTTTCCATGTAACCAATATATATATATGGGCAAGGACTTATATACATACATGGATTCGCAACTGCTAAAAATAGATCAAACGATATCGTTCGGCGATCCCACAATGCATTGCTATATACTCGGCAATGTCCGACAGCTGTATTTGGGTGTTTACGAATTTGATTATACTAATAAAACTCTGGCAATTGGGCACGGGAAATTGGTAAAGGATGCAACAAATTCCTTAAAGATATTGAGATACATTTATAATCCACATAGTCTAAGTATAAGCATCGAAAAAGGCATCAGTCGAACATTTTAAATTCCAAGATGGCGGACATCTATTATAATCCTTTCGTCTCCGAGATTAAACATTCGGAATACCACGGATATTTTCGCTGTTATTATCATTCGGATATCACGGATTTTTTCGTATTTTCGCTTTTGTAAACAATAGCTTGTATTCCCGTTGATTCACGTCTTATTATCGCGGGATTTGATCAGTTTAAACTGTTAATACGGAAGTTGCGAATCCATGTATGTATATAAGTCCTTGATATGGGTTACATGGGAAATTTTTTTTTTGATTTTTTTTTCGTGACAAACCCCTTTGAGTGCATAGCGCTACCGTAGTGTACACATTGCTTGTCCCAGGCAATTTTGACTGTCCACAATTAATTTACACAACATATTAGTTTTCAAGCTTCAACTGACCATGATCAAACTTTGCTTGTATATACTAAGAGTCTATAATGATCGTGATCATGATCAGACGACTCTGCTTGTATAGTACATTTTAATGATGATAAATGAGATTATGATAATATGATATTATTTGCTATTCCTGTTCATATATTGTTTGTTTTAACAGGACTATTTATATACGATAAACAATAAAAACACTATACAGTATTTTTTTTATAATTATTGTTAATTTTCAAAACAACTTTAATTGTTGGAAGTTTTTACATGCTTTTTATGCCAAAAATGCACATAAATAAGCCACTTTTGCCACTTTTTAGAAAAGAATTATCGGGGGAGATCCCACAAACCTCCCTAATAGAAGGGGGTGCACTTCCATGGCATACCTTCCCCAAGCTCACACCCCCATCCCCCCTCCCCCCAGTAAAAAATTCTGGAACCGTCCATGATCCAACAATAATAAAAAAAAAATCGATCGATTGAGAATCTACAAACTAATAAACGTACATGATATTAAATAAAGATAAATATGAATTTCAGTCAAACAAACTATCATTACTTAAAATTGAATACGTATGTATGTACGCGTGTATCCGAACCTAAACTATCAGACTTCCTTTATTTCACTCGATTAACAAATGCACGTTTTTTCTAATGTAGGAATCAAGCATATTTCGAGTAATATTTCTGCGCGTGCGCAGTGGAATGTAATGGCGCTGAATTCAAAAACATCCTAATGTAAAAAATTGTAAACAATTTCATTGATGATAAGGTACGCTCATTTGATTTTATTGTTGCATGGTGAATTATTCATATCACTTTCATCTGTCTCTATTCCCGTGTCGACATTCAAATACTATGTTCAACAGCCTACTGCTACAAACGATCCGGAAAAAAATATTATGCTAAGAGAAACGAAAATATACCGTATACATAAGTGCTAATTTTGCAGACTGGCTTCTAACTGTAATTTGTAAATGCGAAAGCTGCTAATTCATATATATGTATATAAATTAACATCATAAACTATGATAAAGTCCTTGGTATAATTCACTGTACTGTACAAATTTATTGAAACTTGTGCGTTTAGTAATAGAAGTGAATGTGACTCAATTTGATTCATATACCTGTAAGCTTTTCAAGAACAACTAACTTTTATGATGAACTGCAATGTGATCAATGCTCAAGAGTAAGGGTGTAACGATATACCGTTGAACAGTTTATCGAAGTCATAAATTTGCTCATGGTTTGGTTCCTGATACGTCGCATAACCCGGGAAGGTACGGCATATCGCCGATCAAGGGAAGTGATAAAAACATACATGGCTTCCTAATTAAAGTCACTGCCGTTGAAGGAATGTAGGACAAAAGCTCCCCCGGACAAAACCTCCCCCGTTCATTTTGATAGGTGCGGACAAACAGCTCTCCCATTGTTTTACTACCCCGGACAATCGCTCTCCCGTTATTTTTGCACCCCGGACAAAAGCTCCCCTGGACAAGAAAAATTCTGTCAACGTTTCAAAGCATGAAAAATGTTCTTACCAACGAAAATACATATGGTCTTGTTAACATTTTATTTAATAACAGGCATAACAAATGTCAATCAGTACATGGTGATATAATTATCGTTCATTTAACGTGTACCAAACAAAATTATTTAGAGTATAGACGATTCTATTTTTAAATTTTGTACGATTTACCTCCCCTGAAAAAGTACTCTTCAATCTCCTATCCGCCATTACAGGAGTGAAAGCACAAATAAACTGATAGTAAATGAATCTGTAAAAATGCCTTATAAGCGCGGTGGTGGTAGACAATGTGTTGTGTTTGATTGATCTAACAATAAAAAAAGACTAAACGAATGGGAAATTCTACGTGCCAGACACACATAGCGACATATATTTTAACACAAATTATAGAAGTACAGCATTATTAAATTGTCAATATATCATTGTAAAATTTAGTAAACTAATATCACAATGTTCTGATATTTCATTGCCATAATTAATAAAACAATTCCATTTCATTGTGAACATTAATTCAAACAAACATAATGTACATCTTTAGTAAAATAGTGAAAACTACAGCAAATGAATAGGAAAGCGTAGTGACTTCTTCGTTGTTTGTTATCCAGTGATATATATTTAGCCAATTTATAGATTTAAAAACTAAACCATAGTTGTATACATAAAATAAATCACTGTACAGAGTTCATTGCAATTATTTTAAATAACTATGATATTCAGTTTGTCATGTGCACAAAAAATAAGTTAGAATTAAATAAGTTATGTAAATTTGTAAAATGTATAATCCAAAAAGTGATAATGTAATTCTTCTATATGCTGAGATTGTTAAATATTATGTTGATATACTTTGACAAATGTACATTTTTCAGTATGTCTAAATTCTATAGCCTCGTTTATTTGTTTTGTTTTATTGTAAAAACCTCATATTTGCATGTTTTGTACATGTATTGAGTGAATAAATGATATGTTCTGTTCTTTACGCATATCGCAGGTATTTTACAAAATAGTTTTTATTAACGATAAGGCATACGAGTAAGCACCCAGTATATCATTTGTATCATGCAGTGATCCATAATTTTAATTGAACAACCGAAAGTCGCTAATTAATTGATCACACGATCACACTTAGGTTTGCCATATTACACAGTCATCTAATAGACATTGAACAGCTACTATATAAGTGACCCCCCCCCCCCCAATCCACATGAGGTCTAATCTCTTAATTGTTTTATTGTCCCTAATTGGATTAATCCTGGCTGGTCATGGTCTGTAGACTTGACACCTAGTAAAAAAGTAGGGTCATAATTTTATTGATTTATGGTGATAATAAGTTTATGACTAAATTCCTGTTGTTTTTATTAGCATAGAGTAGCTGATTATGTAAAGAAGCTAGTCTATCAATAACCCTGTCTGTTTTATTACCCCCTACTGTGGAAACAGGGGTCTTGCTGGTCCATAAGGCACTTGCCTCGCATTCCTGGTTCAATGTCTTTAAGTGTCGGTGCTTCTTTTTGAAGTCAGCTGTCAATTTCCTGTTTTCCTGTCTCGGTATCATAAAACTTGCTGAGACAGTATATACGTGTGACATCTTATCTGATGTTTTAATGATGTGGAATTGGATTAATAGTAGCATATTGGGACCTTGGTGATTGTTTTTTAGGTACACGTACAACATAGACTAAATAAACAAAGTGTGTCACTTGTCTATAATTTGAAAATAAAATGTAAAATCATTATCAGCTAGATGTTATATCAGAAAAAAGCTATAAGAACTGTGATATAAAATTACTTTGTTTTATTTTTTTCATGAACTGTTGCTGTTTATTATTGATTAACTATAATTGTTGATCGAGTCACACATATGTCACAGATCGAATATGTAACACGAGTGAAAAATTCGACCGAATATATCACACGTGTCAGATATGTGACATATTTCAAAAAGTGGACACAGGAATATGAAATTGACAACGAATACATCACATTAAATTTGTCATCATGCAGTTCTGAAAGGAAAACGTGGTTTTAAACAATCACATTCATGCAACAAAGTTTTTATCACAACCAGCACACGATCACCGCCACCATCATTATCATCATTATTACGAAATCATAAAGAAATTACGACGAGCACCATCATCATCATATATAGCACCAGATATTCAATTGAATAATTAAAATATGATCAAGCATTCGTTTTCTGCGTATGAAGGCAGGTAGAAACAGTCTGAGGTCTCATATTAGCAATTAAACAAATAATAAAAGACACAATTAATATAGGCAAATCATTTATTTACAGGTATATTCATTATTATACACTACTCCGCTAGCAAATACTAACGAAATTGCTCCTTCTGTGTCATTTTTACAGACAAAAACTTGCGGTTATAGATTTTTATCGGTAATCAACTCGCATACTTTCACTTTCACTCCTGTAATGGCGGACGGTCACGTGATAAAACAATGGCGGCGGTCTAATTGATGGAAATAGAATCGTCTATAGACTATAGTATAGATTCAGGTCTTAAGTAGTCCGAAATAATCTGGATACATTTATTTTATATTTATTGACTGAATAACATGATCAACGGGTGAGTGTCTGTCTGGGGAAGCTTTTGTCCGGGGTGCAAAATAACGAGAGAGCGATTGTCCGAGGTAGTAAAACAATGGGAAAGGTTTTGTCCGCCCCTATCAAAATGAACAGGGGAGCTTTTGTCCGGATTCCCAGTTGAAGTCCAAAATATTGACCCATTTTGGGTTTAGGACGATAGAAAAGAACGGCATTAAAATGTAAAAGCTTGCATTTATTTGCTTCTTATTACATGTAATCAAAGACGTATAATACAATTATACGACTCTGGTGTTATGTTGTGAAGTTATAATAAAGTTTATAAATACAAAACAACAAGGACTTATATACATGATACATAATAAATAGTTTAAACAGTCTTTTCATCTAAAGATGAGTATCGTGATACGAATTGTATCATCCACCTTGTATCGTGATACGTATCGTATCATGAGGTGAGCGTATCGTTACACCCTTACTCAAGAGTCAAGATACACTGGCTTATCAATGAATTGCAACATGAATCCCTATTTCCAAATTCATTTTATCTTTTTTTTTTATCTGTTTACTTAATGTTCAAAGCCTTACTTTTAGGCTGCATAATGAGACGTTCATCCTCCTCTGATAGGGCTTCTCTTGGACCATTAAGAATTCGAAATGATGAGAACAGACCTGACCAGTCCAGGAAGGGCCGAAGTTCATCAATTGGAAAAGGTAATTTAATTAAATTGCAATATTTTACTAGAGCTGCACACTTTCATTTGGTTACACTTGACTTAATTGTAGGAATTGCATTGTTTTGCTACCATTACTGAAGAATGGTTATTTATATAATCAAGTAAGATTGCAAAATGCTCAGTACTGGAACATTTCAGTATTGAATCAGCCCAGCGTTTCGGGAATCTACCTGAAATTGGGAAAAACTTTTTTATTGAGAATGGGCCTGTTATTAAGGTTTAAAATCCCTGCTATGGGAAAATCATAAAATAAGTAGTGCATGCAATGTATATGAAGATTCTAGTGGCCAAACCTGCTATTCAAATATAAGCTTTAATTTTAACAAATTCAGTTATGTATTTTTTTGTATTTTTTTTTGTTGGTTATGCCTGTATGTCATGTAATGATGTATGTGATCATATTATAAAAATCAGAAAATCTTTTTTTCAGGGCTACAGACTGGTGGAAGATCTTTGTCTGGTAACAGAATGTCAATGGGAGGTCGTCCTTCTATTTCAAATGGTAGACCTTCTATGTCTGGTGCAAGGAAATCTATGTCACACATACCAAAATTTAGCCAGCAAAGGTTATATTTTTTTTTGGCAATAAATTCTCTTCTGTTCATTGACCCCTGTCTTACATGTAGTATGGTTACGTTTATTGACAAAGTAGGCGCCTACCCTCACCAAAATTACAAAATGCAGTGGTCAGGTGTGGCACCTAACTCAGTTACTGATATTTGTCATCCCTGGGCCTTATTCATATATTACATAAGTCTGATATATATCAGATTAGAATGATTTTTTATTAGCTTTTGCATGATTCTTATAGAATGCAGTTACAACAATAAAATTACCAGATTGTAAATCTGAGTATAACATTTTCAAGTTGGTTGGGAAATAGCAATAATTTATACTTCCAATTGATCACATGTATGCTTATGCATAGGTTCAGTGAATTACGGTCATGTTTTTTAGGAAAAAGAAGATGCTAGGTGCTAGTTAAAGCAGGAAAATAATACAAAAGAGACAATTAGGGAATATTCACAATAATATAAAAAATGAATATAGAATTGTTTTAAAAAAATATGCTTTTTTTTCAATGATGGAAAGATAATGCATATTTTCTGAGGGGAATCCACTGAATACCAGAGTCACTCTCTTAAGTTAATAAAAAACCCTGATGATCATTATCTTATTATTTCTTACATTCAGATTGTAGTGTATTTACTTATTGTCATTGTAGGTTATCACGTGGCGCTGGTGTAGGTAAAGGTAATGGGGTACCTAAAGATCCTAGACCTGTTTCAGAAAAATCTTATCAGCAGAAATGTGTAAAATCTTTACAGGAGGTATTTATTTGAATTTGTTACTTTTGCACATATTATGTTTTATAAATATTATCATTTGATGAGAGAGTATACCAAAGAACCATAACCCTTGGCATTGTGTCTTAATCAATGCCCCTTTTTACTTCTGTTCATGTTCAGGTAGCATGAAAATAATTTGACTGTGAATGTTGTGAAATATATGAGGATATTTATTGATATTGTAAACCATAACTCTCTCTGCATTTTGTTTATATTTTTGTCCCATTAACTTTTAAATGCTTACAATGTTTGATGTTATTGTAGATTTATATAGATTTAGAAAAAGGATTTCTAGAATAAGAAAATATTGCAATCACACCGTTCCAAATTACTTGTTACTCTGTAAGAATTGAGGAATAATTGTTTAATATCTAAATAACTGGTTCTGTATCAATACAAGTGTTTTGCCCTTTCTTAAACTTTAAAATAGTCAAAGAAGTGAAATATGGTTTGAAATAAAGTTGGGATAAAATCACTTATTAAATGACAGTCGAAGGTTATATTCAAACTAAATCTTATCTTTTCTGTGTTAAAAGTACTAGCCCAAAAGTAAAAGTGGGCTTTTAAAAATAAATGATTAACCACCAGCCTTAATACAGTTTTGAGAAAGGTTAGTAGTACTTATAGAAATTTACTAGTCTGGGTTAAGGGTAATGTGTTTGTGCTTAGACTGGTTTCATCAAGTATTATTAATTAGTGGCTATTTACTAGTGTTGTAAAATCAGACTTGAAAGAGAATCGATTATCGAATCGTAAACGGTTTTTCGATTCACAATCGGAAAATAATCAACAACAAATTTGTATCCTCATTTGACAAACTTATTAGGTTGTTACTTGTTTGTCATACAATATATAGTCATTAAAATCTGAAACACAAAATTCTTCTTGACTGATGACCTGAACTTCTCTGGACAAGGGAAAATTTCACTAAAATTTTCTCAAATAACAGTGACCACCCTTGTTTAAATACACAAAATGCCTGAAAGTAGTGGAGAGAAGACAGTTGCTCAAATAATGATGGTGGTCTCCCTACTTGTAAAGACATTGATTTATAACCATTAACATCGATAGTTGCCGACCTCAACTGTCAGCAACGATTATTCGATTATAACCGATTATCGTTACATGATCATCACTACTATTTACATCTTCAGTTTTTAACGATGAGAGGATATCCACACAATATAACCCCAAAGATGCTTCAGTCACCAACATCCAAGGATTTCTACAGAATATTTGAGGTAATCTGCCGAATGTGATTTTTTCCATTCAAGGTCTTCCTCTTGCTCAAACACTATATATAGTTTACTCATGAATGTTCAGATCCATTAAGATCTGCTAAAAATGTTGTTAATGCTGGATCAGTAGGTGATTAAGGTATTTCTTTCTAGGGCTGCAACGATTAAGTAACCCAATGATTCAGTTAAAAATTCGGATATAACCTTCTTTATATGTCAATAGACTACTTAAAATTTATTTAGGAATATTTGTTTGTTGGTGTGCCGGTGCAGTACCTTAGACTTTTATTGCAGACTCTGCGTAACAGATATATAACATGACTTGTCAGCCATCCCAGATCTTTCGTATCATTGCTGTACAGGTACATTGAATATTACAAAAGATGATGTTGTACTTTTCTTTCAGTTTGTTTATGGCTTTATTGCTCCAAAGTATAAATTGTCACAGAAACCAGAGGAAGAATTTCCACGTATGTTGAAGGCACTTGGCTACCCGTTTCTTATTTCAAAGACATCAATGTATGCCATAGGTAGTCCGCATACCTGGCCACATATACTGGCTGCATTAAACTTTCTTATTGAGTTCATCAATGTAAGTGCCTATATTTTCAATTGTTATTAAAATGAGTTTCTCACGTTTTCTAAAGATAACATCAACCCTATGTTTTGCGCTAATTTATGTATGCATTAACATGAAATATGATGTATTACCATCAATTGTGCTTAAAAAGAATGTGTCATGTTTAGAAGTTACTTGACCAAAAATATTTGGGTACGTAGATTAGCATTTTTTTCCGAATACATTTTGCGTGAATGCGACATATGATTCATCTGCAGCTAACCCGCCTCAGTGGTTGAGTGGTTAATGTCGCTGACTTCAAATCACTGTAACCTCTCACTGAGGCCATCCTTAATAAAATGTTTGTTTGCTGTAACCCGACTCAGAAAATTTTCATTAAGAACAGATTGCCAATGAAAACCATCGGTTAAAATTGCCAAAAAATCTGTTACAATCCATAAAATTTGAAAATAGGAGGTCCACTTGACCCCCAGTCAAATTTGTTACTTTCATATGAAAATCTGTTGAATTGAATAAAAACCCTGGGTAGGTAGGTAATTTTTTTTATTTTATTTTTTTTAAATTAACCCAAAATACATGTCAGAATGATATTTTTAATGAAAAAAAATCCTGAGAAGCCAAAAAAGTTGGGTAAGGGCTTTTTGGTGAGTTGATGGCAAACAATTTTTTTTTGGATGGCCTGATAGAGGGTTGTAGGTTGGAACCAAGCTACTGACCATATCTCTTTTTGTGAGAAAGTAGGCAAATGCTTATGGTGGATGTGGAGTCTAGTAGGAGTACTGGTTCTTCCCAGGCATGATGGTTTGGTGAACTGTCCGCTTCATATGACTCTGACTGTTGGAAAGGGGCGTAAAACTCAAACATCTGCAGTTAAGAAACCTAAGGTTTGATGCTGAAAAAAATGTGTGGCCTCTTAAGATCACCATGAAGCGTTTTCTTAAGTTATCCCACATAATTCAGAGGAGGGGTCAATGAAACTTAGGATATGATAATAATATTTTCAGTAAAATTCGTCACAGACAGTGTGAGCCTCGCCTGGGGTTCGAACTCACAAATTCTTGATAGGTAGACCATTGCTCTAACCACTGAGCTAACCGGGTGGACTATTGTGTTATTTGTTATAGGATGCTGCATAGATATCATATGTCTTAGTTGGTTACTATCTAAATTGTAGTTATGCATTATTATGTTGTTTTTTTCCTGTTTTTATTATTTTCTGGTATTACAATTGATCTATCATACTTACTTTTTAGTATGGCATGTCGGTAGAGAATCATTTAGAAGATCTGATGTTTCCTCCGGATGATGACGGATTTGATAAAACATGTATGTCTGAGGCTCAGGTATGTACTTGTACCTCACTAAATTGAGCTCTGTTGTTGTTAAGGATGTTTTTAGCTCACATGTCACAAAGTGACAGGGTGAGCTTTTGTGATCAGTCGTTGTGAATCTGGATCTTCATGAAACTGTGTCAGAATGTTTATTTCAATGATATTTAGGTCAAGTTAAATAAAAGGTCATTTCTGGTCAATTACTAGGTCACTAGGGCAAATTGCTGAAAAACCTTGTGAACACTCTAGAAGTCACTGTTTTGATTGGATCATCATGAAACCTTGTCAGAATGTTTGTCTTTATTGTATCCTGGACGAGTTCGATCACCTGAGTTTGAACATGGGTGATCTGGGGTCAAACACTAGGTCAAATTTTATGAAAAACCATGTTAACACAGTAGATTTCACAGTTACAATTGGACCTTCACCAAACTTTGTCAATTGTTTGTTTTAATGATATAAGTACAAATATGGGTCATTTGGGGTCAATAATTAGGTCACCAGGTCAAATCTTAGGAAAACTTTGTTAAAACTGTAGATGTCACAGTTTTGATTGGATCTTCACCAAACATTGTCAGAATGTTGGTCTCAATAATATGTGGGTCAAGATTGAACATAGAACAGCCGGGGTCAAAAACTAGGTCACCAGGTCAAATCTTAGGTAAAAACCTTGTAAAAGCTCTAAATATCATGGTTTTAATTGGATCTTGACCAAACTTTGTCAGATTGTTCATCTAATTGATATTAATGCCAAGTTCAAAAATGGGTCACCTAGGGTCAATAACTAGGTCACAAGGTCAAATCTTAGGAAAACCTTATAAACACAGTAGATGTCAATTTTTTTATTGTATCTTCACCAAACCTTGTCAGAATGTTTGTCTGAATAATATGTAAGACAAATTTTAACATGGGTCATCTTGGGTCAAAAACTAGGTCACAAGGTCGAATCTTAGGAAAACCTTGTCTATGCTGCAGTTTTCATGATTTTGATTGGATCTTCACCAAACCTTGTCACAATGTTTGTCTTATTTATATGTAGGACAAGTTCTCACATGGGTCATCTTGGGTCCAAAACTAGGTCACCTTATGAAAACAATGTTTTAATGAGTGAACAGTGATTTCATGTGAGCGATATAAGGCCATCTTGGCCCTCTTGTTTTATTGAGGGGCTATTGTTGTAAACTACACTTCACAGCTTTTTTAAACAAGTTACAAAATCCAGTGTGGATTTTAACTTTATAATTCCATTTTAAATATTGTTCTTCTGTTCTTTCAAAAGCTCTTTATCATTCTAGTTGATAGTTTTTATAAATTGTTTTAACTTATTGCTTCAAAGATAAACTGACTTAGTAATATTCCTGTTGCATTTCATTTATAATACTTTACAATCAAAAGTACTCACAAGTACATTATTACTCATTATTACTATAAAAAAAGCCATGTTATTGAATTATCATAAAGACATCAAAATTTGCACAAACAAAAAACAACAATAAAAACATTTTATTGATTATGATATATTTCAGATACTGTATGATTATGTAATGAGTACGTACTCATCATTTATGGATGGCATTGATGATTATGTTGATGAAAATAGTCATCTTAAGAATTCCTTAAGTAAGTTCTTGTTAATTTTGGTATTCTTTTTTTTTTTTAATCTTTTTTTTTTTTTTTTTTTGTAGAGTTGATTGAAGCAGGGTCCAAGGATAAAAAAAATATAAAACTTGAGATCAGTCTCTGAGCTTGAAAATCTCATATCTTGTCTTTTGATATTTGTAAGTTAATCATGATCAGACAACATGATATTATTGATACATCAGTCTGTCAGCTTTATTGATTTGAACATGTATTTAAACATTGATCAGCCATTAAAAGGTTTCCTTCATATTTTGAGTCTCAACAGACATTTTTAACATTTTCTTGCCATTTCTTGCTTTTATGCTTGGCTTTGAGAATTAAGTTTGTGTTTGTGATGATTATCAACTTGTGTGTGGTAACTAAAAATTTAAAAAACAAGCTAATTGACTTCTAATTATTAGAATTAGAAGATCATATCAATGAAACATGCTGCATAAACTTGAGATTAAGTACCATAGTGATTTACACTGTTAGATGATCATTTAATTAGTGTTGTACATTACAGAACAGAAATTCCTTGGTGTTGGTGGCATAGAAACGTTGATTGATGAAAATACTGCTTTAGAACAACAACTTGAACTCCTTGAACAAGACCCAGTAAGTTATGAGTTAGATTATAAATTCTTCATGGTTGTAGTTCATTATTTCAAAAAATGTTTACAATTCACCTCAGGCCAAAAAATAATTAGTTACGGTTAAGGATGCTTGACCAAAATATTGGTAAGTACTAATTTAAACATTTAGGTTCATCACAGTTTGGGCAATGCAAGTTAACTGGTCAAGATAAACAACACTTATGAAAAATATAATAAATAGGGTGCTTACTAGAAGTCAAAAGGTGGGGTAAAAATTGTCTCTTAGCCAATACTAATTTTTAAAGCAATAAAACTTCCTACTAATGTAATAATAAATTTGACAAATTAGTACAAATTCGCAAGAGACAGAAGCTTTATTTTGCTGATTTTAAGAGTCAAAATGACATTTTTTGTAAGGGTCAAATGTGAGCCCTGAATATGAAGTGAAACCATTAGAATAAGTTATCAGCAGCTGTGTTCACTGAGTCATAATTGCATAAATATTTCATCTTATTCAGGATCGTTTGAAATCTGCTAAACAAAAAATTGAGCTATTGTTACATGATGAAGAGAGACTTGGTATTTACATACAAGAGTTAGAATCTCACAAACGTCAACAAGAACTACAAGGAATAGAAATGAATGATGTTGTCTCTAATCAAGGTATTTGTTACTCTCTTAGGAGTTAAATGTAACATTATATGCATTAAATTCAGCCATTTTTTTCACCTTTCAGGGATTTTTTTCCTATTTGTTTAAGTCTGGTAGACAGATTCTTTAGGCTTCAGTTCTCAATGAACATCTAAAAAAAGCAGTATTCAATAAAGACAGCAGCACAATTAGTTTAGACATGATCTTGCACAGATTGTTGTGATAGCTTATTATACCATGCAGTGACAAGGAACATCACTAACTAAAGGGGTAATCTGGCAAACTCTGCTGGAAACACTCAAGTGGAAACTCTCTGTAACATGGCATTTGCTATGATCTTATCCAGTTAACAACTCAATTCTAATTCCAGTGTGTCAAGATTTTGAGTTCTACACTTACGTTTAAGACAAATCCGTTTTCTTACCCGAATTTAGGTCATGAAAACATGCGTCTTATACATACATGAGTTTTTATGGTTTTATACATCAAGTAAAATACTCCCTCTATAACATAACTAATGTATTTCTGTTCAGCACAACAGCAGTAGAATACTTGTTGGTGCCATTTATCAACCTAATAGATAAAAGTTCATAGACACTTGATCTTTTACTTCAGCCATTGAACTCGAGGCTCAGAAATCTAAAGTGTCACAAATGATGAAGATATATGAAAATCAAGAATTCACACCAGCGGATGTTGAGCGAATCAACATGAGACAACAGGAATTACTCAGGAAGAAACGTGAGCTGGAACAGAGTTGTCAAGCTGTTGATGAAGAGATCTGGAAAGAGGAAATTGCTCTGTCAAAGGAAGTGGAGCAGGTATATGTCAAACCTCCCTTATCTCAAACCTTTCTGATCATGAATCCTCTCTAAACCAAACTCAACAGCTGGTCCCGATATGTTTATCATGTATTTAATACATGAAATTCAAAACCTTTCTAATCCAAACACCTCTCTGATCCAAACATTTTTGTCAGTCCAAACAAGTTTGGATTAGACAGTTTCTACTGTATTATTTTTTCTATGCTTACAAAAGTTTGATTTTTGGATATATTCAGTCATAAGCATCATTCAGCTGCTGGTGGCTGTGTCAGTGGATTTTAGTGCATTAACTTTAGATTATCCTATTGCTGCTAAACATGGAATGTGGCAAAATGTTATGGATTACCTAGCTTGGGATTGTATAATTATAAGGTTCTGGGGTCAAGGACATTACTGCAGCAATGGGAGTATACAATATCTGCTGAATAAACCCAAAACCATAAATTGGTTGGCATTGTCTTGTTTCTTGTTATTTTGTTTGCTTTTAAGTTAAAAGTAAAAAGTTAATGACAATTGTATAATTTATAAATAGAAGTTATAAATATTATTGTACGAAAATAGTCACCGTTACTTGATAAAAAAATGGGGTAAATGGGATGCAAAATTTATTCTTTTTCTTCCTGAACAATTCTTTCTCACTTTACAAGTACAAATTATCCTCAAACATTTTCGTATTTCATAAATAAACAAAAGAAACAACAACATAGTTTCACCACCATTTTTGTAATTTTGATATTTGAGTGTACCTTTAGTAACAAAGCAAGGATTAAAAACAAAGATGTCTTACAATTGTCCATCTGTTGTATTCTATATCTGTTATGCCCGATGTTTTATATATCTCCCAAGCGAGTTTTAAACTGTTTTTCAAACTTTCAGTACTAGGTAAGATTTCTCTCCTTTTACATAAGTAAATATATTTTTTAAATTCTAGAAGAAGAATATCGACAGGTATAGACTCTTTTTTTCCAGATCCTAATATAACAATTATCATATTAATGTTAAAATTGGGATCTAGATATATTATTCCATTATTTAAAAATTGTATGATTGGTCTTACTCTGCAGCAGTCCCAAAACTGATGAGATATTGTTTCTTCATGCTTTTTGCAAAATGTACACAGGTTATTTGGTTTAATTTTCATTTTATAAAGTAACGTATTGGTAGCTAGAATTCTGTGTATAATTCTTGTTTGTAACCATTGTATATATGTGTCTCTAGTATATTTAAAGACGTAACTATATATGAAGTCCCAGTCTATAATGTTATTACTTAAAGATTCCCACTTGGGTTTGCTTGTGGGTATTTCATCATTTTTAATCAGTGTTTATATATAAATTTATTTGCATCCTTCTTAGTTAGAATTGGATGTATATAACAATTCATACTTGGATTTAAGAGTTGATTATTTTTCTCTAAAGGTATTTTTTTCATTTTAATATATTTATTGACAGCGTTTCTGAGTCCATAGTATAGTAGAAAATTCAATTTTTCCCCTGTTATTTCTTCTAGATATTTTATGTCAACAAACTTTCCTTGATCATCAATTACATCTTTAATAAATCTTATTCCTTTTTTGTAGAAGGAAGGTAGATATATATGTTGTTGATCTATAAGTAGATTTTTGTTATAGAAAAGTGGCATATTAAGTATTTGTGATGTTTCCCTAATAGACAATTTATTAAGAAAGCAAATATAGGATTTTAACACATCTACCCAAAACGGGTTCTTTATTTTTGTAATGATGATGTCACAGTATGATTTGCCACAGTTAAAAAGTTTATCCATGTCAAATATGGAGTTAACAAGATTGTAGCATTTACTTTTGCTATTATGGACATAATTTTTTAACCATTTGATTTTTAGACTGCATATATAACTTGGGATATCGATCATTTTTAAGCCACCTTCCTTATAATCTTTTATAAATATTGTATGTTTTATTTTATTTTTACCCTTCCACACAAATTCATTAAATATATCTGTAAGATTTTTTATGAATATTCTGTCAGGAGTTGGCATGCTTATAAATAAATGAGTTAATATGGGAAGTAACATTGCTTTAACCACTGTTATTCTACCTATAGGTGTTAGGTTACGTCTTTTCCAATACAGTATGCTATTTTTTATATTTTGTAGTTTTGCATTAAAGTTTAAGTCATACATCTTATTTAAGTCCACATCAAAAATTAAGCCTAGTAATTTGAATTGTGTATCCCCCCATGAAAGTTTCCATCATATTTTGATGTTAATAATTATAAATGTAGGTGTGGTGCTGAAAAAATTATCATTCAATAACTATTAACTAAACTATTTTTTGACCTCATCTTAACTACAAGTTGTACATTGTTGAAAGGTCCTTTGGGTAATGTGTTCTAATTATACTGCTTACAGATTGAATCTAAATGTATGGCGTACAATAATCTGGCTCATGGTATGAAGCTGATTCCAATCACAGCAGAAAATTCTTCCGGTATTGATTTCGAGCTAAAGAAATCAACTTATGCCGATGGATCTTTGTCAACTTTCCAGAATATTATTAAGGTAAGTCCTAATTTTATTTGTGACACTGAAGCAGTGCTCAGGCTTAAAAAACATGTAATTTGAGGAAGAAAATGAACAATAAAGGCTTAGAAATTCATCTAGCATACTACTGTCAAACATCATATGTTGGCTCCTTGTGACAATTTCTACAAGACCTACAGGTGCATTTTCAGGTCAAGGTCACTCTGAAAGGGCATTGTGTTTAAAACGTATCATGTTTTTTTTGTATTCCAGTTCATTTCAGATTTGCATAATTTGTCTGAAAAAAAAATCACCTATTCTCATGTATTTTCAATGGTTTATCAAATTGTGTGGTGCCGCTCAGATATGTACCAATGGGTGCGATGTTAATATATTGTCTTATGAATAAGATATTTTTAATGTGTCTTTGTTTTTTTGTTGTTAATGAGCATGTAACCAGAAACAAACAATCGAGTATAGTGCTCTGGGCATTTATTCAACTACATTTCTATTTAAAAGTATTCTTGGTTTATTTCAAATTTGCTGAGTGTGTCAACTTAGAAGTTTTAATTTTGTGTATTTCTGTTTTTCTTGACTATAGCCCTCTCTTCTAACAATGAAGTCTCAATGTGCAGAATCAGTTAGCAGACAGGAGTCTGAGAAAATTAAAGTCATGGAGAAGCTGGAACAAGTGAGTGAAGAAACATTAATGATTGATTAGCCAAACATAATTAAAAAAAATACTTTTCAATCAAAAGCTGTTCTGGCTACCGGTACTTACAGTAAAAACTCTGTCATTAAGTTAGTGTATCTTCGCATTAGCTAGAAAACACAATTCTGTGATAACCAAATAAGTTAACAAGGTATTTTATTAAAATTCAGGGATCAACAAATCCATTTATCTGCTGGTAATTTTAAATCAACTCAGAATGAGTTAGAATTACTGTAGAAATAGTTAAAATTCTATGCTCTTGTCCAGCTGAACGAGAAGCGTTAGAAAATGGTCGAGTCCTAAACTTGCTATATACATGTAATAACGTAGGACAGCAAGGAGTTTACATCCTGCCTTTTATTTAGCTTATATTACCAAAGGATGCATGTACACCATTATTGATATATGGCTGTTTAAATATGATTACGACTTCAATTTGTCGTCAGTAATACACACATTATTATATGTTCAAGGTCCATAACTCTTGCTTGAATTGATGATTTTGTTTATGTACTCAATATCTACACTCCTCTTTTTAATGCTTACACATTTCTTGTAAAAAGATTTTATTGCAAGTAATAATTATAAGATTTCTTCAAATAATTATTTTCTTACAAATCACTGAAATATCTATTTGGTCAAAGTTTTCTTTATCCCAGGAAGGCCCCAACAATTATTTTTTATTTACAACTTCCTAATTGACAAAGTCCTTTGTTTATGTAAATAGTCATTTTTTGGGCATTAGTAAGTTTCTGGTTTCCGCTAATCAGACTGATCCTAAATCTGACCTGCGGACACAGTCACTAGACTTATTTTGGTAGCAGTCAATTCTTTTCTAGCCAATATTTTCTTTTTAAAATGAACTCTATCTCTGAAATAAACAGATAAATCTTTTGTAATGTTTGTGAAAATATTTGCATTCAGGTATGGTAGATTCTGAAGTAGGTTCTTCACATCCTTTGTATATTGAATAGGTTATCATGTTATCATTTGTTGATTTTTAGGCTGCAGATATTGTCAGTGACATCAAGAATGAAGTGGTGTTATTAGAGAGTAAGCTAAAGAGATTGGAGGATGAAGTGGAATCCAAGAAACAGGTTTGTTCTGTCTATCTTTTTTCTTTCTAGCATTATCGGTGATCCAGAAGTAATGCACTGGACCACTAAATGAAAGGTTGTGGATTTGAATCTCGGCTCTGTCTTTTGATGTAACAGATACACTTTTTCAATGTCCCCATCTCAACTACCAAGCCATGTACTATGCTAAAAAAGCACAGGAAAAGGGTAAGGCATGTATCAGTGCATTACACTGGGCATGATAAAGTACCAGGAAAACTGTTTGAAATAAGAGTAGAGATATATATGCCTGGTTCTCCTGTATCTTATCATCCTCTCTCTGAAACTACCATAGCTGTCAATCAGGCCATTAAACAACAGATATAAACTATTTTTGATACAGATTTAAAATTTGTCTCTGTCTTATAATAAAAAACTGTATTGAATCTTCATTTTTAATTGGACGATTCTTTCACAAACTTTCATTCAACAGAATATGTATGTTATTTTCTACCTATTTTGGTAACTAAAATGTTTAGAATATTGTGAAAGTCTGATGAATTAATATTTTATATATATGCAGTTAAAGCTTCATTCTAAGATGAATGTTGGTAGATAAGTAGGGTTTTTAGGAAGTGGAAGATGCTGGGTACTGTTAGAAGGGGAACGAATTACACCAAATAGGTGAAATTGTGAAATATTTATAATGCAAATAGAGGAATTGTGAAATATTTATACCCCCCCCCCCCCCCCCCCCCGCAAACGAGAGAACTACTTCCACATTCTTTAAGCAATTGAAATGAAACGTGAAATATGTTAATGTGACAGCTCTAGTTTTTTTAGATATGGCTTATTTTCAATGGGGAAGACGCTGGCTATCTGTTCTGCTTTCTTAGTTACAAAACCCAGATAATATTATGTTATACAGTATGTTTTGTTAACAGATGGAGATTATAAATAGATATATCTATGTTTTATTTAAAGATGAACCAGAAAGAATTACAACATATGCAGGAGAGCACTGAAGAACTACAAAATGAATTGCTACATCTAAACAGTACCATGTTTTTTTCACAACAAGACTCAATGACTGAGAGAAGAAGGCTGGAATCATTGTAAGCACTTTTTTGTAAATTTACACATAAATTAATTTTACTATATAACACTTGTTTTTTTTTCTTCCTTTATGTGGCTTTCTTTTA
Source organism: Lutraria lutraria (assembly GCA_964023205.1). Lineage (NCBI taxonomy): Eukaryota > Metazoa > Mollusca > Bivalvia > Venerida > Mactridae > Lutraria > Lutraria lutraria. Next base: position 10,616,404 of record OZ026835.1, read on the forward strand.
ATGTTTACAATATATGTATAAAGTATGTAAAGTTTACAAACTTTATATGTATATATTCCAAGTGCTCAGATCTTCTCAACATGGAATGATGGGCCTTTTGCTGGATGAAAGTTTTTTTCCTCAAGTAAAACAAATCTATGTAGTTTAGTATATGCTGAATGTCATCAAACCATGAATGACCTGTAACAGTGTCAGGGCTGGTGATAAAGGTTAAAGCTTACATTTGTTTCTGCTATGTATTTTAGATGGAAACAAGAATATGAGAAATGTGAAAAGAAGATTAGTCAACAGTTAAATTTCTGTCATGAAGCATTGAAGGCCATTATGGAACATATGGAAAATATGCAGGTAATTCATTAAGATCAATAAAACTAATCCCTGGTTTCCACTAACATCAAAAAAAGAAAAAGATCGGCTTCATATTCTTTTGTTAAAAAATTTGTTCATCTGAAAATAGTGGCAAGAAATAATGTTATGGTGATTATGTCTGGTCAGCAGAAACCAGTATTTATAAATTCTCTATGTAATTTTCCCTCTTAAAGTCAGTAAGTAAGTTTTAAGATTATGGGAAGATACATTTTGACATAAACTAGAAAGCATTTTTATGTGTTATCAGTTAAATTGTGTTGTATCATGTTTTTTATTCTCTGGAGTTCCATATCAAATATTACTATTTTAATCCTATGTAAAACTAACAGCAGTTGGGAGTGTATTTCATCCATAGTTCAATGTAAATTAAATATATATACAGACTGTATATATACATATTCTGTTGTAGGCTTTAACTATGCAGAGACTATAACAGTGCTTTTTGTGGCCAGCTTTCCCTCAATATAATCTTAAAAGTTTGTGTTAAATTTTTTGTTCCAAGACATTTTCAAGACTGTTATATAAGTCATACTGTATACGTTGATATTTGCACTTGTTGAAAAATTAGCAGATTTGAAATTCTGGACATTTCGCATGCGGAAATGTTAGTGAAATTCTATCTGATAATTTGCGTATTAATAGCATGTCGTAAAAATCACAATCTGAAGTATGTCGTTTATAAAAACATACAATGTCCCATCTACATTACGTTTTCCAATTTATTTATGTGTAAAAATACCCACCCCGTGTACAATGAACAATTATAAGCATGTTTAACAAACAATGTGTATGTTTGACGTAAACATATGCAAACTGTAAAGGTGAAATTGTAAAGGGTGTGAAATATTTTCATAGCTTAGCGTGTTCCTTCTTCAACAAAATTAAGTATGATTATGCAGAATTGAACATTCAAATGCATTAAAACATTTTTTAACGTCTTGTAGTTTCAACCAAACCGCGCTGGCCATATTGGACATTTTATTGATGTTCAAACAAGTAGTAGCCTACTTCGTAGTAGTTATAGTAAATTGTAACTTGTTATTTTAAATAATACAAGAACAATGTCAAATAAAATCATTTATTTCTTATTACCAATGCTTAAATAAAAGATTCCGATTTCATTTAACTCTAGTTAAATAAATGTTGTAATGATCATAATCAACACGGGAATTATCGTATACCGGTGTTGTAGTAAAATTCTTCCCGCAATCGGCGGATATTTACCCGAGATGAAATATTAGCAAATTTTGTTCATTCGCGAAATTCGCTAACATTTCCACATCGCTAACTTAACCACTTATACAGTATTATGAACCCACAATTTCATACTTAGGGGACCATTTGGTATTGATAGAAAATTTCTTTCCTTTTAGTAGTCTTGGTTAACTTGAGCTATTTATAATGATGAAAAAGAATAGATTGATTTAGAGCATAGTGATTTAGCCATAACACATTCGCTTTTTGTGAAATTTCCCCTTATGATACTTATTTCCCTTTATAATGGCCCACCATCTTTCCTCTAACAGTGAAAATAAATACCTTTATATAAACTTAACTATTGCATTTTGTATTGCAGGCAAACATAGTGCAAGCACATGAAAATTCAGAACAGCTGAAAAGAAAATAGATGAAAGACATCAGAAGTGATTCAAACATTCAGCATAGTTTTGACTATGGACATTTAACATTCAGTGTACACCAATAGACTACTTTATTGATAGTTCACTTTGCTCATACCCCTTACCTAACAGCTCTACCTTTCTCTCCGATTTTCCTTTTATTTCTTCTCTCCTAATTTCTTACTATTTTCCTTTAAATAAGATTCACAGTGTTGTTTTGTAATGACAACTCAGGGGTGACAATATTCTGGATATATCCGGAACTCCAGATTTATCTGTCAAGTTATGTTTTCTGAGTAAAATGAAGGTTATTTGATGAAAATATCTCAAATAAGGCAAAGTAATGGTCAATTTATTCAGCTATGAAGGATTTTCTTTATATTAATCTTAATATCAACTTAAATATGGAAAAATGTGGTTGTAGGCCTTTTTGTTTGACGAAAATGGTCAGCTGCACATGATTTGTAGGATTTTAATGTTACTCTTTTGACTCCCATGTGATGTTCATACATTCTCACTTTCTTTAGATTTGTTTGTGTATGTACAAGCATTTTGTCATGAAAATGATATGAGTGTAATAAAAGAATTTTGACTTGCACATCTTGTATTCAAACAAAATCTTAATAGATAATGGTGAATAGTCTGCCTAAAAAGTATTAATATAAAGTACTAATATTTTATTTCTGATGATCTGTTGTATCTTAATTAATGATTTTTAATTACTTATGCAAGGACTGAATTTTTGCATCATAAACTTTTAATAATATGTTTTAGAATAAAGCTTGTATATAAGTAAAAACTACACTTGTTTTCTTTTGAATTGAAATCAACTATGGAAGATCCCATATTCATCAAAGGGGTTTGTCACGAAAAAAAAAATCAAAAAAATTTTTTTCCGTGTAATCCATATTATATATAGAAGGGAAACAACTTCGACAATTCGTATTGTCCAACGCGTGTTATAAACTTCCATGTTATTGCAATGCAGTACAAAATATTTAACTCATATATAGTGCAACGTATGGGCAACTCAACACGCTAACAGAAAATGTATACTTTTACTACCTTTAAAGATATTCTGAACTCGCTATTGAAGATTTTTCACTCGAAAAATGGTCAAATTTTACAAAAGTAAAATTCATCAGTAGCAAATTTTCAGTGTGATAAATACTGTAGCTTCTGTCATAATATTACATCTTACAATTTGAATTGGTTATGAAAAAGCCAGCTGGTACAGTCACTACATTACCTAGAAATAAATACTTACTTGTTAATTTATTACATCCATGCTCTGTACTATTAACACATCCTATCATTTGTATGTCAACCCTAAAATACTTGATCATGCTCTACTGAGGACTGTTACAAAAATGGATAGTTGCGATCCTGAACTGACCAGGATATAAACCAAGGTGAAACATTAGGAGTGGATATACCTAAGAAAAACAATATTGCAATATTTACCACAATAATACAATGTGTTATAAACAATGGTTTTTATTAATTAAACAAATATCAATTTTCATGGATTCATCAGAATTTATTCTTCATCTAAAAATATTCATACATCATCTTATAACATAGTATACAGTTTAATATGTAACCCGACACTGAGGGTCACAGTTTGATTGTTCAACAATTATGCCCATGAAATAACTTTTTTATTACCCAATGCATTATACATGTAAAAATGTTTATAAAATTATATATTCAATTCTTCCTCTGAAAAATCTTAGAATCTACGAAATCACCAAATTGTCGTTTGTTTACATCAGAATCATATAAAAACGCAGACATCAGAATCATATAAACGCTTGCAGAGGTAAAAGATACGGTAAATATTACCTGAACTGCAATCCGCAAGTTCCACCTTGACCAAAATGCACTGTCTGTTACCAAACGCTCATTGCGGAAACAGTAAAAAACTGTTGACTGGTCAACATTTCGCAGTATGACTCAAATTACAATTCCTGGCAAATATCCAACTTTTTGTAAAACAGTAAAAAATAACGAATTAATTTTTATATAATGATATTTACTGAAACTTCAGGTTCAGGTCTGAATAAAGGCCAGCCTGTAAAATATGTCATTCTTTTTATAGCTGTCAAATATTTTTCAAACAAAATCAAATATACCACAATAATCACTATTTCCAGTTGATTGCACTTCCCAAGCAAACACCCAGTAAAACAATGACCATTCTTTTTATAAACCAGGATGAAATACAAATTCTGTTTAAATAAAGTCTAACCAACACAGAAGTGTTCAAAAATATAAACACAATAGCACTTGACTAGAAATAATCACGACAAGAGGTACCTGTACTTCTCTACCCAGAGGGAATATATCGAGGGCTCAGCGCAACACTGTCGTAACTTGTTCTTATTTCAATATGAGTTACAACACTTGTGTTGAACCCTCGATAAGTAAGATTGTTAGTATAAATACAGCAAGCATTTTATGGGCTGCCGCTCAACACAAAAAAACGTTGGTGTCTGGTTACATGCACACTAAAAATCAAGATGATAGGTTGGGATTTTTTTAAATATTTATTTTGGCTCTTGAAGAGTTTAAAAAGGTAAATTAGTGAGAAAGTGAGCACACCATTCCTCAAAAAAAGATTAGGGCTACTGGGAAAAATTAGGGTTGATCAGGTAACCAGAAACAATTATTTTCACCTTGTCAACAATTTCAATGGAGAATGAAGGAAAAAACATGGTTATGCAGTCCACAGTTTTCTCATTCTGCTAAAAGTCAATACAGGTACATTGACAATAGAGAACCTGTCTCAATGTTGTCTGGGACCCTAGGTAGGTATCAACACAATGAGAAATATCACAGCAAGGTAAATAGAATGAAACCAGCTTCAATCAAAGAAATCTTCAATGTCAATGTTTGGGTCGAGAAGATTGTCTTTAAATGGTGTAAGATCTGTTTCATTCAGTATAAGATTTTCAAATGTTTCTTCAAGATCAGTTTCTCCTATCAGTACAGCACCCTGTAATCTACCGTCTCTTAAAACTGCTTTCACATATTCCTCTCCTGTATTTAAAACAATATAGTTAAAATCTCTTGATGCAGCTAAGTCAATTCTTAGACAATAATAAGAGTCCAGAGCTCTCATTGACCCAAAGTCCTGGGCTTAGCCCTAAGCCACAAATGTAATTTTCGAGATCAATGTAAATTCAAAGAGATATTTTCAGCAGGGTGCCACTTGCTGATGCAAGATGATTGACCCATCAGATCAGTACTTCTTTGTGTTGTTCTAGACTACCTGGTATTCGGTAAGCTTCGGATTTTATGTTTATCACATGTTATCATGTTTTCGCGAATTTTCATCTGATTTTCAAATAAGCTCTAATGAGATATGAAGATAATACATGTACAATCAAATACATATTGTATTACAACAGATAGAAAAACTTAAACTTACCTTTAGTAACCCTGAGAAGTAGTTCATGATCAGATCCAAGACCTTGAGCATTGAATTTTCCGAGAATTATAACCTAAAACAAACAAAGTTATACACATCATACCTGTATTTCGTTAGCTGTCCACTACTGTTACAATATGCTCATGCAGCAATATTTAGAGTACATTTTGTATATTAATTGACATGCTGAAGTTACATGAGTCAAAAGTTATTAAATCTGAGATATGTCTTAGATCTCAAACTTCTTATTTTATCTTTTGATGTATCTAAGTTAATTACAAGTTTATAAAAATGAAAATAACAGTACACTTATATGACTATATATTAGAATATTAGACAGTGGTATCATTTCAGCCAGAATTCATTGAGAATAAAGATTTCGGCCTGGAGACTTTTCTCAAGGGGCATGGTGCATAATAATAACATTGAAAATTATTCTAAAATTCATATTAATAATATTGACCTGTAAGAACTGTAAGTTCTTTACATTATACAATTAAACAGTGTTGTGATTGTGATGAATCATTCATATGTCATTAGGTGTAAAAAGTTTTTTTGGTTACATACTCATTAAAAATAGAGTAGATAGGTTTCGGCATTTCTTTTTTTGGGGGGGTCGGGGGCCCTTGAAAGCGCATGGACAGGTAAAAGTCAGAAAGTTGGTGTACTGTTCCTTGAGCCTAATAAAAAGTCTAGGGTAACAGTAAAAAATTAGAGTAGTTCAGGAAACCAGATACAAACAATTTTCTTAGAGGCTTTATCATAGTTATATATTTGTAAATTAATTCTCAAGACAATTAAACCTCAATTAACAACCACATTGATATTAAGACCATCTTGTTATAACAAACGGGTGAACCCTATCAAGAATTTTATCAGACTTTCTTCAACTCAATGGGAAAAAATGAACAAGCATTTTACCTTATAATTAAAGAATTTTGTGACATGAGCAAATATTTCAAAACAGAAATCCAAGGGTATATCTTCTGAATTAGAACTTGACACCATACTTTTGGCTGCATAAGCTCCCATCTGTCTCGCCTGGGACCAGAGTCTCATCTGAGTAAAATAAGTTCCTATGTTAATTCAATAATCTTTAATAGGTAACTTTAATCAATGCACCTGTCTACAAATGCCATTTTTGTTTTTCCATACACTGTCCATCATAAATAAGTTAGACTGTTCAACCTTCCTGTGTGATGTTTTATAAGAGGTGGAGGACCAATTTCTTTAATTAATGCTTAGTTGGTACTGAAGCAGACATTATCATTCTATTGACCATTCAACCGAAGCATCAAAATATTCACTTTCTTATGAGAACTAATTTTGTAGCAGACATATGTTATAAACAGATGATCAGTTCAGTGCCTCCATAAGAATAAGATATGTGAAACAGCGTTATAGCATTTACAGTTTCACAACACTATTTCTTATTTCCTACATCATTAAGATCAAGGAGATAATGAAAGGTGTATGAAGTGAAGGATATAAATTAATTCAAATCTTACTTGTAGCCAATGAGGTGCATGCTCCCATGATGCATTGCAAACATCACCAGCAGCAAATACATCAGATATTGATGTCTGCATCTTGTCATTTACTTTAATACCACCATCTTCAGCCAAATCAAACTATAAAATTATATAAACTTATTATCTGTTGTTTAACAGCCCATTTGACAGCTATTGTCATTTTAGAGCCATCCCAGAGATACAGGAGAACCAGGCATTTATATCCCTACACTTTACAAATTGTTTTCTAGGTTCTTTAACGCACCCAGTGTAAAGCACCGATACACATTTTTCCTGTTATTTTCTAGACACAGTACTTGGCTTGGTAGTTGGGATGGGGACATTGAAAAAGCTTCCCTGAGAAATTCATAAGGCGGAGTCAAGAATCGAACCTTCAACCTTTCATTTAGTAGTCCAGCACGTTAACACTTGACCACTGATCACCCCCTGTATAAACTTAACATGATTACTATCACATGTAAGATTCTTTAGGCAAGAGGACTCTAAAAACAACCATAAATAAATAAAACCCATACTAGCCTATAGAATTTACTTTATAAAATGATACCTACATTATTTTTCTTAAAAGGATCTGTATTCGGAAGGACACCAGTCGCACTAACAACAAAATCACATCCATACATAACACCATTACTGAACTCAACATACACAGGCCAACAATCTGTAAACAAACAACAACTAACAAATAATCCCACAGTACATGCCTATGTCCCTGTGAGGGGTTTGGCATTAAAGGAAGATAGAATATCCTTTTTGACGACTTCAATTTCTTAGACTTGAAACCTCTAATAAAACCATCAAAGAGAACATAAAATCATGGCATACAATCATTGCTTCAACAAGGTCCACAACTAAACAGTATTGTCATTATGTTTGTTTGGGTGTAAACAAATAGATCTATTCAAATAGCATCGACCATTTTGAGACAGAAACAACTACTAAATACTGCTTAATATGAAAGCCTGAATCCTGAATCAACACATTTGACATAAGCATATTATTCATTCATCAGAACCATGATGCACAATAATTGCAAGGCTGATATATCTGTCTAAATCTCATTACCCAAACTCAAGTGAAATTATGAAACACAATATATTACCTGAAGTAGAATATCCAGATGGTTGTGAGGCAGACACTCCACATGCTGTATATTCCTCATGTGTTAAAACTCTCGAGACCTCCACTTCATACTCCACATGAATTTTATGTGACATCTGAAAAAATGTACATGTACAACAATTAACACATTTATTGCATTTTTCAATGAATGGCAATTGTTTGTATTTGAATTAAAATTTTATTTTCATGATCTATTTTTTTCTTCAAATTTACCATAATTATGTTACAATCCATTTATCATTTCAGGAAAATTGTTGACAAACACTTTTTTCCAGTTTAAGAAATTTCATATGCCACATATATGGGTAAATAGGGGTCATGGCTATCCTCCTTGATATCTTACAAAGATCATCTTAGTACAATCAAACCTGTGAGTAAAAGCCACCTTTCGGAAATACAAAATATGATTAATTGACAGGTGGCCCGTATTTCTGAGGTCATATTGTTCTAAAAAATCAAATACAGTTGTTAAAACAATGGTCTTTATTCAGTATTGGAGGTGGCTGCTTACACAGGTTTGACTGCACATCATCTGCAACCATGCTACTGCAATATAATATCATTAATTGTATAGATTTCAAAATTTTGACTTAGACACAAGAACAATTTTATGAATAAGAACAACAGTTACTTAACTGTGAATGACCTACATTAAACCCTGCTAAATAAAGAGCCTTGTGTTCAGTACCTGTTCAGCCCCTTTCATATCTAGTTGCGAAGACCAATCAGGACCTAGAGCACTACCTCCAGAAACAGAAGAGTTTGTATCCTCACCGGCCCCTTCTGTACACAAAAGAACATCTTGAATAGAAAACAGTATAATAGATTAATAATTAGAGAGTTAGAACCATACAGTACAAAAATATAGTCATGACATAGTGTCAGACAAATGTCATGAAGGTCTTTCAACAAGTAATCTGGTATAACACCATTTTTCTTACATACAACATGTTGCTTAATAAATAAGACCAAAACAAACCCATTCTGTCATAATTTGCCACATAAGGATTATTTTACATTTATTAGATTACAAGTACCGGGTATGTGTAAAATCACAAGAGAGAATGGACTAATATTATTCAATGAAAAGTAAGTCACCATCTTCAGTGTATTTCAGTCGTTTTATTGGTTTATCCGATGATACCTTGGACTGATTCAACTGTGGTAAACAGAATGCAGCAGCTCCTGGATCCATAAATGTACTGGTGATAGATTTATCTTTGATTGCCCAAACCACTTCACAACCTTCCACTTCAAACCTAAAAATTAACGCACACTGTTTTAAACATACAATGCCATAAGACTAGACAACACTTTTTGAGTTTTTGGATCACTTGACCAAAGAAATTAGGGTTGGTGGATCAAAAAACTTTATTTTCTATTTTGAGGGCTCAGCGCAACACTGCCGTAACTTGTTGTTTCAATTTGAGTTATGACACTGTTGCGTTGAACCCTCGATTTGTTTCTTATCATACATTTTATTTAGTTACATTCATCCCCAAATATTTTTCTTCTTTGGATTTTGCTGCAACAAACTAAAAGATAACCTTTAACATGAATATTTTTTATCATCTAATAAAGAGTGGGAATAAGGTGAGCTACATCAGTTTCAGCTACTTTACATTATTTTACTATTTATTTAAAAATATCATGTTTTGATTGATGTTTATAAAATGAGCTTGTGACATGGATTTACACTTGATCTTCCAGATAGGGACTTTGCTATAGATAATATTGTATGAAGATGGCAACATTAATAATTCAGAAATACAAACACAAGCTCCGTTGCAATTCCTCCATTACCAATTACAATAATACGTCTTGCATTCTTAAGTCGTTTTTGAAATGTCTGGAATACAAACAGAATTTTATTCAAATGTAATAATTGAAAAAAGTAACTTTTTATCATGAAAATTTTCCTGTAAATTTTTGTGGGATTTTTTAGCATGAAAATTATGTGAAATGTGCAGATATGACCAATTCACACCTGCTCAACACTGTACATGTATCTGTTAAACAGTATACCACCATATACCGAAATACCAGTATACCACAACAGCCCTACTTTAAACTACCTCTGTTCACATTGAATATAAGACAAATAAACATATCTCACTTGTAAACTACCTGTGTTCAAACAAGATATAAGACAGATACAAATGTACATATATCTCACCTGTACACTCTCTGTATCTCGTATACCAAGTATGTAAGGATTTCCTTCACCAATTATCTATAAGAAATAAAGCATAAATATGAAATCATCAAATAAACATGACAATATCAGAATACCTCTCAACTCATCATTTCTAGTCTAACCATGACTTACATCTTACATACCTTGCAAACACATTACTCCACAAAAATACATTCTGCACAGGTTGTAATATATACCTACTATCTATAAATGTTCATTATGGTCAGATCACATGCTCAAATAAAACTGACAATACATTATTACTTCTACAGTGTATTGTTTCAAATCCTTGTGATAATGATTTCATAATTTTAGATATACCTGGCATAACAAATCTTCCATTCTAACATACTGTTATTATTTGAGGCGATCTAATATCAACACAACAGAGAACACAACCTGAATTATTCATGATCAGCAAAATGTTGTATTGTGCATACTAGTATCACAATCAGTATGAACATGACAAAGATCTAGACACAACAGTAACACAACCGTCTGTCAATGTCCAGTCTTTGGGTTATTTTATTATAATTTTTAGTATTTTGATCATGGCCCTTAGAATATCATGACAAACCTTCTCACAGTCTAGAATAGTTCTGTTTATCAGACCTATCCCATAAGTCGCTTTTATAGCACGAAGACGCTTGAGGTAGTGAATGCCATTTTTGCTAGCGTGTTGTTATTATCTATTACAGAATCAGTATCCTGGACATTTCCAACATTAACCCTTTGGTTGTTTAAAGTCATATAAGGTATAATGGGTAACATACCTATTTTATAAGATTACATCAACATTTGTTTTAAGCTTGAAACAATCATAAAACCTAGTAAGCAGAGGTCTCAATGCTTCATTGAAAAACCAATTGTAACAATAGCCTTTTGTCTTACTTGTAAAACAGGTGAATTTCTCTTTACAGTCAAAATTACCTTTGGTTTTCCTCCAGTACATATACATAGCAAGCCATACTGAACTGATGTTCCATCGTTCATAGTGATAACCTGGAATGTACATCACAAGTGTAATAATGACAACACAAAGTACAAAACACTTACTATACCAGCAGCATCAAGGAATATGTTCGCTGATCAATGGAGAGGAAATTTTTAATCATCTTGCAGAATAGGACCAGAAAACAGACTAATATAGAATAATTGGACAAATACAAGTACTGACAATCAAACGCATCAACATTTGCTCAACAGGTATATCCGTACCACAAAAATGATACCCATGATCATCCAATCCATGGCAGAATCATACAAGTACTACATATACAAATATGTACAGTCGAACCTGTGAACAAATGCCACCCTAGGGAATGACATGATATGGCCTTTATTGACAGGTGGTCTTTGCTCAGGGGTAATTCTGTTCTAAATAGTCAATGATAGTTTTTAAAAGAAAGACTTTTGTTCACAGGGTGGCCTTTATTTGGAGGTCACTTCTAGCACAGGTTTGACTATATATAATATTGTAACATACTTCAATACCTGCAGAAATTCTGTAGAACAAGTTGATTTGTTCATCTATTTTCATACACAAATAATCTTAATAATATACATGTATTGAAGTACACCCATTATTTTCAGTGATATTTAAAAACAATCTGTGAGATATATAATAAAATAACTTACATGCTTATCAGTATCTAGCTTCAACACAGTCTTATGGAGTACTTTAACGTTATTGCACTCAGATTCAATAAAGGACATGTCTTTTTCTTCAACATCAAACTGCTCCAATGTCCTGGAAACCTGAATTCGAACGCTATATAGTGAATGACAAATTAAGATGATTATTTTAACATGGGAAGATAAGGAAGGGTTGAGACAACAATAAAATTCAAATCCAAATTAAATGTTTATATAAGAAAACCATACAGTCACTTCTAATGACATTCAATTAAGAGTAACCTTGCAAAAAAGATTGTAAATTAATACAGCATAGTACTGATTGATGTTAGCTGATTAAATTTGTAAGTTTTTTACAATTTAATTTGTCTATCTACCGTTCAATTCATAAAAAATATTCCTTGATGGTTTAAGAAAAGAAAATGACTTATGCATGTGTATAAACTATGAATATGATAATGTTTTGAAGCTTTTATTATCACTATATTCAATCTTACATGGTTTGAACTTAGAAATGTTTACCAATTACAAGGACTTATATACATACATGGATTCGCAAACTTCCGTATTAATTAACAGTTTAAAGTAATCAAATCCCCCGATAATAAGACATGAATCAACGGGAATACATGCTATTGTTTACAAAAGCGAAAATACGAAAATATCCGTGATAATCCGAATGTCAATAACAGCGAAAATATCCGTGGTATTCCGAATATTTAATCTTGGAGACGAAAGGATTATAATAGATGTCCGCCATCTTGGAATTTAAAATGTTCGACAGATGCCGTTTTCAATGCTTATACTTAGACTTTGTGGATTATAAATGTATCTCAATATCTTTAAGGATTTTGATGCATCCTTTACCAATTTCCCGTGCCCAATTGCCAGAGTTTTTTTAGTATGATCAAATTTGTAAACACCAAATTACAGCTGTCGGACATTGCAGAGTATTTAGCAATGCATTGTGGGATCATCGAACGATATCGTTTGAGCTATTTTTAGCAGTTGCGAATCCATGTATGTATAGAAGTCTTTGCCAATTACCATAATATATCATAACCATTTTAGTAAATTTGAGAGACCAAGGTCCAACATTATACACTCAAGATCATTCTCCCGCTTAAATCTCAATTATGTGCTTCCAATTTTCTTTTGTATTATAATATTGTGATGCTTTTATGAAAAAATACAAATCACAAACATCTTAAATTATTACACCAAATAAAGCACAATTTAAGAAAATGTTATGAGTGTGTAACAGTGTTGGATATTGTATATACAAAAATTGGGTGGGATATTCACCAGTCTGATTAGCTCAGTTGGTACAACATCTCACTTGCAAGCAGGCGGTCGCGGGTTCGAGCCCTGCATCGGATACATTATTTTCCTCCTCCTATTACAAGTGTACATGTACACAGTATAATAATACACATATGAACATATGCAAAGTCATAAATACATAACTACCTTCTGATAATTGGATACAGCTTTAATCAATTTTGATGCTGTTATAAGCGAAATTGTAGAGTCAGAATCTAACATCGAAAGCTGAAAGTGAAAAAAAGTATTTTCAGGCACATTTTTGTAATTTCTAGACTCTTTTTTGGATTGACCTATGGCTGAGTATATACAGTAGGTAAAAAGTCAGTAAATCTGTAAATAAACTTCAACTTTAAAAAATGTGTTAATAATTGAAACTGTATGTTGCTGATAATAGACTACACAAATCATCCATTTGATTGGTACATATATACATATATAATGGCCAACTTTTTATAGTATTGTTTCTTACAGATGAACCACTATCACATACAGAATCATTTCTACTAATAAAATAACAAACGAGCGCACAAAAAATATATAACAACATAATAAAGGTGGACCAATGTTGTAAGTATCCGAAATAAATGGTATCCGGATACTACTGCACTGATCACTAACCAGAATCGCATATAAAATTTGATAGCAGATGACACTTCCATAAAATGATGTATAGTAAGCCTTACTGTTTCTGCACATGTAACACCAGCAATTCCACCACCAACTACCACATATTTGTAAGCCATTCTACTTCTTTTAGTATTAACACATGGACTTAGTGGAACGTTTGTTTACATCCGAACATCAATCACCCAATTGTATGTGCTACGCGGTGAATTTTAAACCTAGAAATGGACCATAAAATTTCCCCTCATTATTGCACGTATTTTAGGAGTCACAAAGAAGAAAAGTTAATAAGTCTTGACATTTCATGGTTTGAACTACTTAAGTGTGGCTTTGGTGCCGCAAGACTCGGCTTTCCATTTCGGTACGGGTACCGTGCGTGTCCGTGGTCCCTCGGGAAGGTTACGTTTTTCAATTTGATACACATTTTTGCGTGTTTCTGTGAATTGTTAAGGATTTTGTTGACTTTTCAAGAGTCTGGTTGTGTTTTGGGAAGTTCCTGGGATTTTTGTACTTTTTTGTACAATGGTTTAAATTGAATTGTTGTGGTCCTAATAATTTATATTAATTTCTTAGATATGAGAGTCTTGAAGATTGTTTAGTACCTGGATTAATAACTGATATTCACAAGGCGTTTACTGGTCCAATGTGGCATTGTTTATTTCAAATGTGATCATGCACACGAAATACCGAAAATTCGGACTAAAAGATAAACGACATTCTTTATAGAAATTTTTATGAAGTATATTACATCGTTCAAAAACATCTTTTCGGATTAGATTTATGAAATATGTTTACATTTTCTGAAAGCTTGGAGCTTTATCTTTAATTTGATATACATTTTAAGAATCGGTTAAGAAAATATAACAAAATAACTATATAGGACGGCAAACACTCTGCCAAACTAGAGCGTGTGCACCGTGCACATGTATGCACGGAGTTCGCTACGTACACAGTGAGCAAATTGTGCAGCAAGGTGGAAACGCTACGGTCCAGTTCATTCGTCCCAGGACGGTCACTCGTTCGGTGCTTGTCGTCAAAGATGGATGTGGTGATAGCGTCAACAAGTTTGTTGGCACTTTTGCTTTATCTAAATACGTTAGACGCGGACTTTGCTTACGACGACAGGTAAATATTTTTTTATTAAGAATATTTTTTGCTGTGTTTGATCATTAAATATTTATGAAGCAAGTGTCATTATAAAAACAAAAAGTGGTTGGGCAAGTTTTTGCGATGCGCATCCATCCGTATCAAATTAATTTCACGCTGTTTTCTGTATTAAATCATTGCATGCAATGTTGCATGCACCTGTTGTCATCTCTGAAAAATAGTTCCACTATTTAAATACATGTATAATGGTTGAACTTTAACTTCGTACACGTGTCTATTGTTTGCAATACTATGTAAACAAACCTGTGTGTACAACGTAAACTGTACTTTATTCGGACAGAACAAATTCGGATATAAATACATACTTTTATTTCACTAGGAAAATGACATGTATAAATATAGTCTAGTTTATCATACCATAGTTTTATAATCATATCAAGCTACAGGAACATCAGTTGTCATAATAGTGGGACCTGAACTAACACTTATAATATGTTAGTGCATCTAATTACACTGTTTATGTGTGTCAGGTATAACTATAACAATAATTTTAGGGTAAGTGCTGAGCAAGCTTGAGTAGACTCAGCAGTTTTTTTTTATTTATTGGGGTATTTGAGGATTGCAATGACCCCTTGTAAATTTAGCCTTATAGTTTGACTAAGGTTGACTTCTTCTGTAGAACAGACTTAAGTTTTTTTAAATTAAATTATTAATGCTTACAGGATAACTATTGATGTTAAGTTAGACAAACATTTTTATACCCCCGCAAACGAAGTTTGAGAGGGGGTAAATTTTTTTTTCTAATTTCAAAAGTCAAAATGCCATTTTAAGGGTCAGAGGAGAGCCCTGCATGATTTCATTCTTTGAGAAAAATGTTTGTTTTAGGATGAAGTATTTTATTGTGTGCATGCTAGAACAATTTATTGTTGAATGCATCTTTCATTTTTTTTTTACCTTTGGCATCAGTCATCTAGTGATTGTCTCACCTGTCTGTCGGTACATTGTTAAGTCAAGCTGCACCTTTATTGGAATACAGCTTGAGTGTGTGGCTAGCCTTGGAATTCTAGAGCTTGGGTGAAGCAAATAGCTGGGTTAGTTTAAAGAGCCTGTGGTTGTCGCACAAATTTACTTTGAATTAAAAGGAAGGAGGAATGTATTGCGGTGTGGTATATTGTATTTATAAATTAAACTTATTAATTAAATCCTATTACATATGTCAGATCAATAATTAAATGCTAAATAAGCAAGTCTATGTTTTTTTAGAAAGCTTCACAATGTTTCTGTAATACTGCCATATTTCAACTGTAAGCACCTTCACGAAATATGACATTCTTTGTACTGTTCTTTTGGATGTTTCAGTATCACACATAAATGAGATTAAAAGGTAAAAATTACCTTTCAAAGTAGCAAATGTACCGAGATGTCATGTTCAATGATTTGTCCTCTAGGAAGGATATTGTTAAATATAAATGATGTGGTACAGAATTCTTCTAATGCATTTGATTTGACTTAATTTAGATTTTAAGCTAATTAATTTTAGAGCATATTGTACATATTATTTGAAAACATGATATCATCATGTTGGTCCTATGTACACATATACATCTCATGGTGTATTGGAATGTATGTAAAATTTAATTGATTCCAAAAATAATTGAATGAATACCATATTGTTTCCAATAGCTTCCCCTCTAATCATTAATTCTGTAAATATTAATTACAAATACACCCTTAGGGCATTAATTTGAACTAATATGGTATTTCATGTATTGATTGCTCTAAACATGGACTGATGGTTTCTCTGCATCTGCTGTCTATATATGCTGAGACAAACAAGTATCACTGTTCATCTCAGAGTTTTATCTTAAATGTTCCTAGAATATATAAACTGTGCAAGAAATAATTTGTAATTAACATGAAAAGAGTCGAAACTAGGAATGTTAGCCTTACTTTTATTACAAAATACAAACATGAACAGACAAATTAGATTAACTACTACCATTATGATGTCAATTCAATTCATGACTGATGGCTGTGAGAGCAAATTGAATTCTGTCGTGGTTACTGCTAGGCAGATATAACCTTTTTGGTCAAACGGCATGTGAGAATTCTGTACGCAGTAAAGGCGGAAAAACAACCTGCTTTCCCTTACCTAACTATTTTTTTTACTGACAACTCTAGTTTTTTTTGTTATGGTCATGTTTCTTGTTGCAGATCTTTTCATATTATGAAAACAAAATCTCCTAACTAAATGAAAATACTTGAGAAACTTCTTTTGCCAACCTTAGTACTGCTCTCAGGGCTCCAGATAAACATTTGGGCATGGGGTATTTTACCCCCTGCTTTCTTTAGCAGGGGGTATAATACCCCTTAATTTAAAACAAAAATCAAATTTTAAAGGGTAATGACAATCATGGGAACCACTATAAAGGGTATATTCACTTAACACAAATACACACACTAAAGCCTTACCTTTTAAATGTATTTAGTTGTATTGTGTCCTTACTTATTTAATGTGTGCATCATATTCATGAACTTGTTTTGCATCCAATGAAGAATATACATGTAACTTATATGCAATACATTTGCCTTACTCAATATGACAATATGTTCAATTAAAGTCCTATTAGCTTTTTGTTATAAAAAATATATGCAAAAAACAAACAATTGCTGATATTATCCCAAGATAATTATTACCAACGAAACAAGCCCTTTTTCTTCTAAAAACACTCATTTCGCTGTGAATTTTGCTTTTGTAAACTTGAAATATATAGAGCGCATGACATCACTTCATGCCGTGTGCATAATATGACTGCGGGAAAACATAGCTGTTCTATAAATAGTATTTTTTTCAATGATATTGAAAAAAATACGATAGTGGTTTTGGAAACATTTTTTCTTGCTATAAAGTACGCACGGGAGGAAAACACACCGGATTCCTCTGTAATAGAACAGAACAGAAACTATTACGACCGATAAATTTATATGATTATGGGACTTTAAATCACTTGTCACAGATACTACATTTTAATTTAATAGTTACGCACCCGGGGTTTTAAATCGGTACGCTCTAGAAATATTTCTTACTCATATTTCGGGAAAACTAATGCATATTTAAGCAAATATGCCCTTTATCTGGAGCCCTTGCTCTTTATTTTTTAGAGATGTTTGCAGGAAACCAGGCCTTTAGTTTTTTGGCCTAACCAAAACATGGCTATTTGAATTTATATAATTTAATTACAGTTTACTGTAACATTCAAGTTTTAAGAGGTCTGAAAGTTTATCGTAGATCTTCACTTATTTTATCTGGATACTTTCACTAATGTCCTCATATTAGATTGTTATGTTTACCTAGGATTTTAGTTTTCTTAAATTTTATTGAATCAAGATATTCAGTGCTTGATATAAGCCTTTTTTCATGCAATTGTAGTCATGTCTTTAGAAATATTTATAATTTATTTAATCTTCGTGATAACTTTTGCCCCTGTATTCATGATCAATTTGTCAATGTGCTTGGAGATGGCATATTACTGATTTAATGTAGGATTATAACTGATATGAGTGTCCATTTTCAGTGGAGTTTAAGTTTTACTGAGTAAACAAAGTTGATTATGCATAAATGATTTATCATATGACATAAGCCTTTTTACTGGTGAATGTGATTATATATATCTAACAACAGATGCATGAAATGACAGCTTCATTAGAAGTCAGACTTTGTTACAATACTTAGTATCAATTAAATACATAGATTCTAGGCTGTCTCTTAAATTATTCTTGTCCCTATATAGTTAGTGTGTGATAACGTTTTTGTGTATGATGCCAGTCCTTGTATTTGATAACAATCATGGTATTTGACATCCATCTTTATATTTGACAACAATCATGGTATTTGACATCCATCTTTATATTTGACAACAATCATGGTATTTAAAAAATTGTCAATGTGTTTGACAACTGTCCTTGTATTTGACAACAATCAAAGTATTTGACAAGCATCCTTGTATTTTACAACTGTCCTTATGAAAAATTGTCAACAATGTCTGTATTTGATAAATGTTAATATTATCATTATTTCAGTGTTTATGTTTCTGACTTTCACATTTTAGTTTAATACTATATTAGATAAAACATGTTGATTTTCCTCCACATGTTGAGAAGTGGCTAGTTCCTTGTTGTCGTATAAGTTAGTACTGTTAGAGTGCATTCCAGGAAAACTGGTTAAGTGAACCATGCAGCCACTGTATAAATAACTGTTCTAAATATCATTGAAAAACACCAATAGTAAAAGCCACTGAAATCAGTGAAATAAAACAAAAGTAATTACCGGGTATGTTAAATCAGTGATTTTTTTCGCTATATTTACTGCCTTATAATATGGGCAGTTTCATTATAGCAAATTTCCTTCATTTTCCCCCTAAAATGGCCAGAATTTTCCCCTGACAAGAAGTGTTTTCCACATGATCATGTAAGAAGAAGAAAAATACAACAGTTTTCACACCACTGTCACCAATTACAGTGTAGTAATATTTATGATTTAAACAACTAAATAATCTCATATTCCGTAGAAATAAATGTTATTTTATATTTCCCATTTTGAAACTTATGCGCTAAATTTCCCCTTTTGATGGGCATGGGTATGAGAAAATTTTGGAAAAAAATCACTGTAATTGTAATACAATAACCCTTGTCAAATAGTTATTCATGCTTTAATAGTGAACTATGAAGTATGCAAGGAAAGTTCATGTTTTCATGAATTCCTTTAGAAGGGAATGTCTTTTATATCTTGAGTTTGTTAAGTCATTCTTACAATGAAATAATAGAGAGCATTCTGACAGGTATTTGGGGTTCAACATAAAATTAGATATTTCCTACCTACCTAGCCACTGAAAATTCTCTGGGTAGGGTTACCAGAAACAAACATTTTGTTTATGATGCCCTTAACCTTTTCAGTCCTCATTAAAACTACTATGAGGAAGATAGAATGTCTCTCCTATATGTCATCTGCTCAAAAATGTAAATTTCAAAATTAGTAATTTGTTGACAGATCTGTCACGTGTGTGCATGATTTCGTTTTTGTTTAATTGCTAAATTTGGGAGATATGATATATAAAAAAACAATGATCTTGCATTTTCTTGCAGATTCTGACTTTAATTTGTCTATTTGTTCTGGTATGCAGATTTTTACTTTTCCTTCTGACAACTGTGGGATACAAGATGTATACTGTATGGTACAGTATCTTACTGTGTATGGAACATGATGCAAATTTTTGTTACAATTGTCTCGAAACTCACGTTTAAGTAAATCATGTGAACTCTCCTACATGATCATTTTTCAATGAATTTCTTATGTATTACCTAACTTAAATGTCAAATGTGAGCTTTTGTCAAAATAGAATTCTTAATGATACATATTGAAGTAATTTTCTCTGAATTATATGATTAGTAGCCAAATATTAATATACAAAATGTATAGTTTACCTTTGGCTGTGCAAATCTGGGATCCATTTCATAGATAAACCCTGTAGATCTAGATCTATACAATTTTTATACTTAAAAGTCTTGCTAATGATACCAACATGTGACAGTGTGTCATGTATAAGACCAAGGGTAAAACTGCCTCTCAAAAGAATCAAGTTTGAACTTTTCTAAATCATCAGTAATATTTCTGAAATACCTTTATACCTCAAATATTAATCATTCTGTGACAAGGCTCTAGTGTATTCATCAACAGTAAATAATTATATTACCGATATGTGATTACTATTGTAATGTCAAAAGGGGGTGATCGGTGGTCTAAGTGGTGTTAATGCCCTGGACTACTTTACAAAAGGTCATTTAGATATTTCGGGGATGCTTTTTCAGTGTCCCCATCCCAGCTACAAGCTGCTGAGTACTGTGTAAAGAAAACCACAGGAAAGTGATGAGGCATGTATCCGTGCTAAATTACACCAGGCACGATAAAGAACCAGGAAAACTATGTGAAATAAGTGTCGGGATATAAATGCCCAGGTCTCCTGTATCTTATCTCCCCTCTCTCTGGGGCGGCTCTGAAATGACCATAGTTGTCGAATAACCTGTTAAACAACACATCAAAGTAGTGTCAAAATAACTGTGCATTTAGTAAAATCATTTGTTCAGTAAATCCATTCATTGTACATGGTGTCAATGTTTTAACTTTGTGTTTCCTTTCATTATTTGTATGACAGAAATTACTCAGTTTTGATTTTAAGCTTTTTCTTTGCGAATACGACAAAACAACAAAGAATTGATTTATTGTAGATGATAATCTGATATGTTGTTTAATTGTTTAGTCTTGTATCTGGTTAGATCGATCATTAGATGTTTGTAACGCTGCAAACTGATCAATATTCTATATACATCATACTGTTTTACATATTGTTATGTCTGCAGATCGAATACTGGAAAAAATGGTTAGGCCTAAAATACTGTTTTGTGTCTAGTTACCCTAGTAGCCTGACCTACCCTATTTCTTTCTCTTAAGGTTTTAGTGTTGCTACTACAGCCAGGGTCTTTGGCCTCTATTTCAACTGTAACGATGGAGTAAGACCCAAGATGTATACTTGGTTAGAACTAAGGACCTTCTATAAGCTAGCTGGACAGCTTCGGCCTTCCTCACATGTGAAATTGTTCCTTGGTAGGATTCAAACCCAGGGGCTAATGATTGCTAGTCTGAGACTTCAGCCACTTAACCATGGAGATCCCCAAATTGGCCATAGTGAAATGATAAATGTCCCTCCCCCCATACAAAGCCTTTCTATATTTTGATGTATGAATATAGTAAAATTTGGATACAAAAGTTAGGGTCCCAGAAATTTACTTCAAATATGTTCTACTGAATATCAATTATCAAGATATAGAATAGTATGAATTACTATCCATGCATAGTTGATATATCTTTGTTGTACTGCATGTCCTCCCATATAATGTAAATAATTCTAAACATATCTTTTCAATTCCTTGATTGTCATTATCATTGAGTAGTAATGTGAACTAAAGATATATAAATTAAATCATGATATAAATATGACAATTGGTAGACTAAAATCATTGTTTTTGTTATGTTCGATTTTTTTTTCACTTTTATTGAAACATTAAATAAGTTGTATTGATCCTTCCATAAATTCTTGAATTTTATTTAAATTGAGAAGCAGTATGTAGCCAAGGCCTAGTAGTTAAATTCTTACCTGTGTGTCTACTTTATATAAATATCAATTAAATTAATTGGCTAATTAGTATGCATATCATTGTTTTCCTGTTGTTTGTATTTTTATAATTATACAAATGATGCAAATATGCTTGTTTGATATAAATTATCTCTTGTTTAAAGTTAGTCTATGAAAATTGCAATGACAGGCTATTAAAACATTTTACATCAATATATTCTTATTCAGTAGGTGCTCTATGTTATACAATCATGTATGTGTCTATTGAACATGATGATATTCTTTGTCAATGTTTTTCTATTCTTGATAATTTTGGTGATACCAGTAAATTTGAGAAGTGATCTTAAAAATGTGTTACTTTTCATTTTATTAATGCAGGTATTTACTGGTAGCCTGTGATTTTTATCATCAGTCTATGATTTAAACTTATATTTTCTATAAACTTATATTTTCTATAAACTTTTATATTTCAGCCGGGCCATACAGACAAACCCTGACTTGGAGCCAAAGACACCATTAATGAACATATTCTATGATGACTTCTGGGGAACACCTCTCACACATACTGGTTCACACAAATCATATAGACCTATCTGTGTTCTGACATTTCGTCTCAATTACTACTTGGGAGAATTAAATCCATGGGGTTATCATTTAGGCAATGTTCTACTGCATACTTTGGTAACGGCACTATTCACCAAGTTGTCTCGATTAATCCTGAAGCAGACGTTACCCACATTAATATCCGGTTTGTTATTTGCATCACATCCGGTTCATGTTGAAGCCGTAGCTGGTGTCGTCGGACGAGCCGATATCGGTGCATGTCTGTTTTTCATCTTAGCGTTACTAAGTTACATGAAATATGTAAAATTACGTGACACATCACATGACACGAATAGTCAGACATCTAGATTCTTCTACTTCATCGGAACTGCAGTGTTAACAACAGCTAGTTTGTTCACCAAAGAACAAGGCGTGACTGTGTTAGGTGTTTGTGCAGCGTTTGATCTGTTTGTTCACAGCAAGGTGAAACTAAATAAGATACTTCAAATGAAGAAAAAGGTTAGTATTAAGATAAGGCATGGTTACCTGACTGATCCTATATTTTACTGCTGACTTTAAACTTTTTACAGCTAATTCCTAAGCCCTATAATATTTAGAAATAAAATTGATTAGTAAAGTTTTCCGGACCTATCTACTCAGTGGTTTAGTCAGGTCAGGTAACCTAACTTTTTCTGGTCTGAACTACCGTCTGATTTCTGTGATACCACTGGTCTGATTGTACAGGACCCAAGGTTATACAACTTTAGATCAATCTCACAAAATCTAAATTTTGTTTTCAATATTCTTATGTTATTTTTGTTATATTAAATAACTGCTGAAACAGTATTTAGTATGCAAGTTAATTTAATCAAAATGATGTACTAATGTATGAGCATGCCAGTTGACCTGAAATAGTTTAAGGAAGAAAATTGGACTTGAGTTTTGAGTATGAAGTCTGATCTCAGATTTCATGATCTCATACCCAGTGATTTAGTTGAGTGTCTCGTAAAAGAATTTTTCCTTCTCTATAAGACTTGATTCAGTTACAAATAATAGAATGAATCTACAGTATATATCTGAAATATTGTGAAAAACTGCGTTAAACACACATATATTTTGGATTCTGTAGATTGTATGTGGCATATTTTGTATCTTGTCTTTGAGTCTCAGTTTGAGGAAGTCAAACTGGGTAATAAATAATGAATTTCACCCTTATTATCCTGTCACTAGTACTTTAAATGTTTTGAAAATTGTTATTATGTTATTGAGCTTTATGCTGTATTCAAAGCATGTCTGTTCCTTTACGTGACCTGAGAGTAAGAATGTCGATAGCTTTAAATTTCTTAAAACCTCTGAATCAAAATATAACATTGGAAATTGTAACATGATCATGT
Source organism: Lutraria lutraria (assembly GCA_964023205.1). Lineage (NCBI taxonomy): Eukaryota > Metazoa > Mollusca > Bivalvia > Venerida > Mactridae > Lutraria > Lutraria lutraria. The sequence continues at coordinate 10,640,492 of OZ026835.1, forward strand.
CTCACATTTTCTGCCATTAAGCACAAAATCATTATAATTATATAGTCTATAGTAAATGTGTTTCTCATACATTTTGAATTAATGTCCATAGTATGGTAGTAACTTGAAATGGCACAGCTCACTAAGCTATATAAGGGTGCACAAATTAGTGTATAAATTTATTTTTACTGGTATTATATTGCTGCTAATATTTTACAGTGTTTGAGTAACCTGTCTGGTTTATTTGATGACAGTATGCAAATTTATTTATGACTTCACCTGTGTATATTTAAACAAGGCTTACATTTGTAATCAATACTATAAGCCAGGCTGTCTTCTCGGGCTCAAAAACATTGTGTACTTTTCATTTCTGTCTACTTGATGATGAACAAACAATCTCTTATTTGAATTTTTTTATTTCACAAGTTTCTATAGTCTGTTTGTCTATGGGGTAAATACTTCAACATAAGGATGTTTTACTAGACTGTCTTTTTTCTCAATGAGGCCATCTTTAAAAATTGTTGGTTGACTGACTTAGTTAAAAATCCCCTGACCCCAAAAATAATCTGATAAAATATTTTCTTTCATTGTTCCAGCATTTCATTTTCAGTTACTATGAGCATAAAAAAATTATTTTTTTAGCAAAAATATTAATAGTAAAATGCTATCTTACCTACTCTCTATTAAAAGTTTTGGTTGTGACCACAAACCAACTTTTTTAGAAGGATGGCCTTATGTGAAATGGTATAACCAAATAAATTGTGTATGTGATAGCACACACACACACTGACACACACACACTGTGGTATCTGTGTTTGCTGTCTCCTATAATCATCCATCAATTACTTTGTTTATAAAAAATTACTTCTTGAAAATTTCAACTGATATTTTCAAAGGTCTAGGATAGAGTGAAAACTGTAAGATGATGATTTTTGTGTTGTTGTGGTTACAAGTTTATAATGCCATCCCATCATTTGTCAGACTCTGTGTCTGTAAGAAGTTTTTAGTCCATTTTAATTTATTCTCAATTTTATGATGTAATGTCATAGTGAGAGAGGAGTGCAGGATAAAACATGGTTAACTTTTACTTAAGTATTGCCAGACTTGAAATTATTAAGTTTTATGCAGATGTTAAAGTAGGCACTGAAGCATAACAAAGCAGAGGGAATGTTGGGATAAATATCTCATTAATACAAAGTGTATAATGTGAGTTTGTGACACTCCATTGACTCAATGTGGCAATATTAAAATGTCTGAAAATGATTTATTATGTGCTTATGAACATTTTATTTTACACCATTTTAAAGTTATTTCATGGTTATAATCTGTATATGGGACTAGTGGTAATTACAGTAATCTAGTTTGTATCATTTAGATACAGTCAGTACCTGTGTTAGTGGCCATCTCAGAATAAATGCCATCCTGTGAATACAGGTCATTCTTTTAAAAACTGCCATTGATCGTTGAGAACAAAGTGACCTCTGAATAAAGAAGGTCACATTTTGTATATCCCAAGGTTGACCAATGTGCACATGGTTTTCTGTGCTTGATGATGTGTATGAATGGTACATTTCACCAAGCGCTTATTTTTGAGTTAGGTCTTGTAATATAATTATGTGTTGATAATACAGCTTGATAGAATATTTAGCATTAAGAATAATACAGTGTGATTGTAAAATCTTTGATTCTTTAAAGGGCAGTCTGTCATGTTATATCTATGTTTGAAGTACTGGTCATTTGCATTGGCCATGATTTGAGAGGTTCATGGTTTGGACGAGTCATGATATTAGTTTCTTCCATAGTGTGTGAGGGCCTTGGTGTGTGAGAGGGCTATAGTTTTGGAGAGGCATGGTATGTGTGGGCTGTATCATAGTATGCAAGGACTGTGGTGTGTGATAGGGACTGGTATGGTTGAAGATGTAAGAAGCTCCCATTTCTGCATGTTTTACTATTTTACTGATAACTTTACACTCAATGGTTATGTATCAAAAAATTACAATTCACTTAAGATAAGGAATGAAAGTTAACAGTTGTAACTGAAATTCTGTTATTTATATAATACAAGCAATGTTAATTATTATAGATTACAAGAATCAAGAAGTGAGCTTGTCAACACCAAACTATATTTTAGACTGGCTGATATAATGTTGGAATGAGTTTCCATGGAAATCAACATTTTCTATTAACCCTTGTAATATTTTCCCTAACAGGAAATGACATTTGTTCCGTGTCAGATAATTTTTGTTCTTTTGTCAATTTGTCTTATAAGTCTCAGAGAAACACAGATCAATAAATGTTTCCTGCAAGACAGAAAAATACTGAGAAAATCTTGTAGCATTTTAGGATCAGTTATAACTAGTGGAACAATATGACTTCCTCATATATCATTGTTACTTCTAGATTATATAATCTCTCCAGGGATATTTTCATTTTGTCTGTCTTTCCGTAATATTCGTTCTAAATTGTCAGTTGTGTCTCAATTAAAATGGATTTTAAGAACTTGAGAGTTCTAGACATTTGGTAGATCAAATAGAAGTGTAATGTAGAGCTCCCTTGATAAAAGCAACCTTTTAATAGTCAAAGTTGAAGACCATTTGTTGAATCAAATAGTAGTACAGAGAATACCTGCATGGTTAAATAACACCTAGAATTATTCCCTTGTTTCATTGAGCAGGGTAAACTGTCACAAGTTGTGTATGTCAATCTGTATGGGACTATTTCTATTTTGTTCAATAAATAATTAATTAAATTTCGTCTAAAGTGAAGGTGATTACTTTTAAAAACAAGAATTGAAAAGTGAAAATTTGCATATTAAAGACAGCTAGATAATTCTTTTTAGCATTTGCTTAAGCTCGAAAATTCATTATTTAGTGTTGCTGAAAAACTCAAAATTGAATGAAACCACAGTACTATGTTACCATCATTTGATATGAATCATTATGCTGGTAAAAGCACAGTCTAACCAATTTCTTTGGCATTGATTTTCTATCTAATTTGCATTTACCGGGGTACTTAATTTGGCTAAATAAAGTAACAAAATCTTCATGGCCTTCAAGATAACTGACAATATAATGTCTTTTGTATACCACAATTCAAAATTGGTTTCAAATTGCTTTGTCATGATATTATATAATCAGTTAATCATTTTCAATATTTTGCATGCATGCCACTTTCATAATTATTATCAAGATTGTTTATCATAATAATTGTTAGAAATTTTCTGCTCTAATTTTTCTTATGTGGGTTAATTGTCTGTTCTGCTAAATCTAATGATTTTGTTTACTACTTTTAAGGCTAGATAAAAAGTCCATGTTAAATTTAAAAGTTATTTGACCATAATAAAAGGGAAGGATCTATTTTTATGCCCCTGTATCGATGTAGATATTGCTTTTGGCCTGTCTGTCTTTAATTTTTTCTTCAAAATCAAAATGCTTCCACCTACACTCTGTAATTATGTTGGTTCCTCATGACAACCTCTGCAGGACCTGTGTATTTTTAGGTCATTAGGTCAAAGGTCAAGGTAACCCTGAGGGGGCATTGTGTTTTAAAAACACAACTTATTTTGGGAGATTATCAGGTACAATTCTTTATACAAGTATAAACATTTAGGGGCTTAATGTTATGGTCAGTTTTTAAACCAGGTCCTGAAGTTATAATACAAAGTAACAGTCTCCAAGCTCGATACTCAATTCCCTTCTCAAGGTATAGCAGTTCCAATGAAAAGATAAGAGCTGATTTAATGTTAAAATACATAATTATTCAGATCCATTATGCTGTCAGACTAATGTATCAAACATATCATAATTGTCTGATCATAATTAACTTAGAAACATTAAAAGACAAGATATTTTAGAAAAGAGATCAATCTCTAATTTCCTAACCGAGGGGCAATTTGAGCTAAATTTCCGAGTGGTACCCGGTAGATAACTTTCCTGTGTCATGAATGCTCTTATTACCCAGTCCTCCACATATTGCATGTAATTTAAGAGTGTTTTTACTTTACTCCTTAGGAGCTTTCTTTTGTTATAAATTTATCGTCTAGCATTTTTTACACTTTTCTATGATCTATGGGTACAAATTTTAAGCTGAAGGTTGAACAAATTATTCAACCATAGTACAAGTTAATTGTAAGAGTCAAATTATGAAAACTTAGATATATTGTATACCATACAGTCAAACCCCTATAATTGCCCCGTAATGACACAAACAAGGTTAAGTACTGACTGTTTGATAAACTATGGTATTTATCAAAGGAAATTAAAATAGATATGTATTTTTACCATGTTTGAATAAACCAGATGTCGGATTTTCTTTTTATATACTCAGATATCAGTGTCAGGTACCCATGGTATTGAATACAGACCAATTATTTGCTACAACTGATGCATTGTGTTCAAATAGAGAAATACTCAAACTAGTTTTTTTTTCAAGGTTTAGTGCTTTGAAAGATAGAATAAATACATCTCCATTATAGTTTGACTTTCATTTATCACATCATGTATTCAAGGAGTGATTATATGTAGACTGATTACATGCTTATTAAAAATAGGGTATATAAAGTACCGGGTAGGTCTTTTTTCCTTAATTTGGCTCTTGAAAGTATGTGGAAAGGTAAAAAGTGAGACAGTGGATCATTTCATTCCACGGTCCTAATAAAAAGTCAGTTAAGGGTTACATGGGAAAATTAGGGTAGTCCGGATAACCAGAAATAAACAAATTATGTTTAAGTTTTAATCATTTTTACGGAAGGACAGACTACCTTGCCTCTCTATGATTGTGGTGCCTGTTTCATAGACAAATCTTCACTAAGATAACAGTATTCAAACTTCCTAGTATTGATACATGTAATAGTATACATTTGAGACATTTTCCATTACTGACTACAGTACAACCTCTGTAGAGCAACACCCTGTGGGAGCTGCAAATATTGGCCATTGTTCATAGGTTGTTGCTCTACAGAGGTTAAATTTATAGTAAAAATTAACTCAGGGAAATTTCAAAGGTGTTGTTATAGAGAGGTTGTTGCAATACAGAGGGCCGCCCTGGAGAGGTTTTAATGTATCCATCCATATATTGAAACAATCAACATGATAAAACACTATATTTACAAACATGGAGTAAGTAATAAAATGTTTAAGATCAAGAACTTCCTGTCACTGCCAAGAGATGTCTATGTAACTGGACCCAGGAGTCGATTTTCTTGCATGCAATGTGCTAATACAGTTTTGGTATCCATGTAGTTTATGAATATATGTACCATTGCCAACTAAAAGACCATAAACTGTCTGTATAATTTCATAAATGAAAGGTCTGTCAAATGCAATACAGCACATACAGTTGGTAATTCACAGAGGCATGTTTGTTGTACAAAAAGTGCTCATTTAATTACAATTTTGTGGTGTTGAAAGTTTGACAAATCTTATTCTCTATTTGTTGATGATACACATCACTGGTTTTGTAAAGTGTTGGTTTTCAGTTTATTGTTATACTCAGCTCATATAAGATTGTGACAAGAGGTAAAAATACATCATAAAGCATTATGAACATAGAACCAGACTGTATATGATGATATTATAACAATGTGATGGTATTACATGTAACAAATGATAAAAAACAAAGTGAACACACATATGTATAAATTAGTATGATGATATGAATTCTATAATCAATTGCAACATAACAGTGTGTTCATTATATTGATCATTTTACAGGTTTGAAGTTTAAGTATACTATGTTGTAGGTCTAACACATGTTTATTACTCTATTCCAGCTTGAAGGAGTCTTTCTGCTTGTTATAGTTGGTGTCGTGCTCGTAGTCTTCCGTGTGTACTTCATGGGATATAAACCGCCAGAATTCTCGCCGTCTGATAATCCTGCGTCTGATTCCAACAGTTTTATGACAAGAACATTAACTTATTTACTTCTTCCAGTGCTTAATGTCTGGATGTTAGTATGTCCACGAATACTCAGTTTTGATTGGTCGATGGCGTCCATTCCTCTTGTTGAGAGCCTATGGGATGGCAGGAATATATTCACCATTGTGTTCTATGGTATAGTTGTGTATTTAGCGATGCTGACTCTTTCTTATACTCAGATTGATATCAAGGGAGATAAACAATTAATGAATGGAAATGGACATTCAAGTCACCCTACAAAACATTCCATAAACAAGCAAAAACCATTACAGCGGCAGACGTCATATTCTGGCAGCAATAATGTCTCAAATTCTACAAGTTTTCATTCCATAAGTCAGACAGCATCATCACATTCCATGGATGTTCTGATATTTTCTATTTTACTTCTTGTTCTTCCATTTATACCGGCTACAAATCTGTTTTTCTATGTTGGATTTGTGATAGCGGAACGTGTGTTGTATATTCCTAGTATGGGAATGTGTTTACTTGTGGCACATGGATGTCAGAAGTTATACATGTCTTATGAAAAAGAGAAAAGTGGAAAAGAAAAATTGGTTACCATAGCTATAGGAATTCTGATAGCTTGTTACGGAGCCAAGACCATGCTACGGAACAGAGTCTGGCTTTCAGAAGAGAAATTGTACGAATCTGGTATTTCTGTGAATCCACCTAAAGGTATGATATTTACATTTAAACAATGTTGCTTACTACAATATCTACTGATGGTCGCGTTCCCTATATTTTAATTATTTACTTTATGTATCAATGCCTTTGGTAATGAATTAGCGATAGGCAGTGAGCTTATGATATAAATGCTCATGGTAAAAAATTCGAGATGGACCACGCCGCCATGAGCACATGTTATCGATTCCTCTGATAATGTATTCCAGATAGACTGTGAGCTCATGAAGTTGATGCTTGTGATAAAAAGTTTACTGCATGTTGTAATACCTTTCTATTGATGATTTATGGATATTTGAAGACTTGTTTAGTTCAAATTTGAATGTTACAAGTTTATGTACTTTCAGCATGGGGAAATTTAGCTAACATTTATAATCGAGATGGAAGAGTTCAAGATGCAGAAACTGCTTATAGAAATGCTTTAAAACATAGAGCTAACATGGGTGACACTCATTATAATTTGTAAGTAAGAATTTTATACAGTTTAGATCTAAATCAATCCGTCTACTGTACTTAGTATTGTAAAACCTTATTTAGCAGCCACTTCAATGTAACGACCATTTTAGTTGGTCCCAAATGAAGATAATTATTGAGATTTTAATTGTATTAACTATTAAATTATTCAGGTGTTTTCATTAATTAATTATCAATATTGGTGGCATAGTATTAGATGTTAAAGATGGTGCAGTCAAACCTGTGAACAAAGGTAACACTTGGGAAAGATATAATGTGGTCTTAATTGACAGGTGGCCTATATTTGGAGGTATTTTTGTTCTAAATAATCAATAATGGTTTTTAAAAGAATGGCCTTTATTCACATGGAGACCTTTCTTCGGAGGTGACCACTAACACAGTTTTCACTGTATCTAAAGGGAGAATGCTAGTGTTATCATTTAGGGAAAATTACTATTTTTGTGTATGTTTTATGTTCTTACAGAGGTATATTACTACAGAATCAGAAAAGACATTATGAAGCAGTAGAGAGTTACCACAAAGCTATTGCTTGTAGACCTAATTTATCCAGTAAGTACCATTGCTTGTTGAATGTTGTTGTTTGTCTTATAATCCATTCCTGTTGTCATTTAATGTTTTAAAGCATGAAAATAAGAGTTATTTTATCATTTTGTCTTTATCTGTTAACATCCCCCCAAAAGACAGGGTCAAAATGTCATAAGAACTTTCTTTCTCATAATGATTTGTTTTAGTTCATCCATGGTATGGTGGCACCTTAATGGTGGGCCAGTATTGTGTTCCAATACACAAAATGCAATATATTTCTTATGAAAATGTCAGCAACAAAAAATTGACTGAGACAAAAAATAGTCCTTGTTCTACTAAACAAGTCATGGGTTGACAAAATAAGTCCAGGGTTGACCAAAATAGTCCCAAGTCGACCAGACAAGTCCAGGGTTGACCAAAATAGTCCAAAGTCGACCAGACAAGTCCAGGGTTGACCAAAATAGTCCAAAGTCGACCAGACAAGTCCAGGGTTGACCAAAATAGTCCAAAGTCAACCAAACAAGTCCAGGGTTGACCAAAATAGTCCAAAGTCAACCAAACAAGTCCAGGGTTGACCAAAATAGTCCAAAGTCAACCAAACAAGTCCAGGGTTGACCAAAATAGTCCAAAGTCAACCAAACAAGTCCAGTGTTGACCAAAATAGTCCAAAGTCAACCAAACAAGTCCAGTGTTGACCAAAATAGTCCAAAGTCAACCAAACAAGTCCAGGGTTGACCAAAATAGTCCAAAGTCAACCAAACAAGTCCAGGGTTGACCAAAATAGTCCAAAGTCAACCAAACAAGTCCAGGGTTGACCAAAATAGTCCAAAGTCGACCAGACAAGTCCAGGGTTGACCAAAATAGTCCAAAGTCAACCAAACAAGTCCAGGGTTGACCAAAATAGTCCAAAGTCAACCAAACAAGTCCAGGGTTGACCAAAATAGTCCAAAGTCAACCAAACAAGTCCAGGGTTGACCAAAATAGTCCAAAGTCAACCAAACAAGTCCAGTGTTGACCAAAATAGTCCAAAGTCAACCAAACAAGTCCAGTGTTGACCAAAATAGTCCAAAGTCAACCAAACAAGTCCAGGGTTGACCAAAATAGTCCAAAGTCAACCAAACAAGTCCAGGGTTGACCAAAATAGTCCAAAGTCAACTAAACAAGTCCAGGGTTGACCAAAATAGTACATAGTCAAACCAAACAAATCCAGGGTTGACCAAAATAGTCCAAAGTCAACCAAACAAGTTCAGGGTTGACCAAAAAAGTTCAAGGTCAACAAAACAAAAGTTCATGTTTGACAAAAAAGTCCAGGGTTGACCTTATTAAACCACCTGAAATGTGCAAGTAAACACTATAAAAAGGTGTTAGTGTGCTTATTTTGGATGTTGTTTTTATTAGCTCACCAGAGCATAGTTATAATAGGGCCATATGGCCCTCTTGTCTATTGTGTAATTAGAGTCATATTGTATGTGTAATTTTGTTGTGCATGTCAAAATGTATGCATTGACTACCTGTGCAATATTGTTTTCAGAATAACATCAAGTTCACCATTCCAATATTATATTCTAAGAGATGATGTTTATGCATTAGTTATGTGTAATGAAATGCACTGCTTTTGTAACCAACATTGAAGTATAAAAAAGCAGGCTTGGCTTGATTGTTTTCAGTGTAAAGATTGCAGTATTAAACATGTAACTCCCTGGTCTAAATTGTGTTATGTGTCTGTAATATCCACCCCTCTCTCTACTTCAGATAATAATGTTATTAAATATGACTAGCTTGTGATGCATTGAGATCTGACCCCGAGGTTATACAACTTGAGATCAGTCTCTGAGCTCAAATCTCAATTCCAATCTCAAAGTACTGTGGTTGAAAAGAAGGAGCTGATTGATGTTTAAATACATGTTTAGATCACTTATGCAGACAGGCTTATGTATTAATTTTATCAGTACTGTCTGATCAAAATTAACTAGGAAACATTAAAAGACAAGATTTGAGCTTGAAAACCTATAAAAGGTTTTAAAACCTCATGGCCTGTTAGGTTTGACAGTTTATGTAATGCAGACCCCTTACTAATGTAATTAACATGATTAACTATGTTTGCATGATTGTACTTGAACTATCTAATACTGCATGATTTCAGTGGCACATTTGAACCTGGGAATACTTCTAGCGCTGCTGGGAAATGATACACAAGCAGAAAAGGTAATGTACACGTAAGGTAAAAAAAAATCTGGTTTCTGCTACCCCTGGAAACAGCTTGCGGAAAAACCTTATGCCTAGAAACCTCTGTTTGTGAATTTGATCCCTGGGGACAGCGCATGCTCTCTGTTCTTATGTTTTAGGCCATTCATCCTCCTCTACCAGTGATTCCAGTAACTTAGTTGACAGTTAATTGTGGAGAACAGGGCTAGTTCATGTACTGGTACAGAGTCTAAGAACTCTAGTTAGGTTTATTGTCCTTTAGTATACATCTGGCAGGGCTTTTTTCCCTTCTATAGCAGGGGCCGTTAACAGGTGTCTTCCCCTCAGGAAAATTCTTTAAGATCATGCAGTTTTCCCCTAAAATTCTATTTACATCAAGTTTTTTCTTCCCCTTTTGCACAAATTATGTGTTATTTTCCCCGAAATTTAAGTAAAAGGCCCCTTCCCCCACCTGTGAAAAAAGCCCTGGCTGGAGTACTGTTGTTAAGCTAAGAGGCAAATAAAACATGTTGTTGTCTTACTTATATGTCATGGCTGTCACCAGGAATTATTTATAAAAATTCACTTTACCACACAGACTGGAGATTGGAATTTTAGCCAAGTGGATTACATGTACTGAATTACTAAGGACATGCATGTACTCTTAAGAATATTGAACAGAACAATGTTTTCAATGCATGATACAATATATATTCAGTATAAAAAAGATAATCTGTTGTTTATTGCCGTAATCCTACTTACCTATGCTCTTATCTTTCTGATACAATAGAATCTAACCTAGCAACCATCTACATTTATATTTTATATGTACAAGTCCCTCATCAGTATAGAAAGCTTTATCTTCAGACACGTTTTTCATACTTCTTGTCTAGTTCACACAAGTAGACCACCTGAAAATTATGACCAATTTTTTAGGGGAGGTGGGGGGGGGGCAGTGATGGTCCAAATATTTAGGTTTTACTTTTTTAAATTGTGCGTTGATGTTGATTTCTGTGTTATATTATTATTGTATTTTCTTTTTCAGGAATACCGTCTTTGTGCTGACTTAGACACGTCCAAGCTGAAAGATTTTCGTTTACACGATTCAACAAAGATTTCCTGTTTATATAACCTTGGTAGATTATACAGCAACATGAAAAGAAATGAGGTACATTATGTCATCAGAATGACTTGTGTGGTCTGTTATAATCTTGTATCTGTAATCTAATACTTCCTGAGGCTATATAACATTTATTTCCAATTTTAATGTTGTACAGCTTTGGAGGAAACCGCAGGTATACTCCCAGGTAGAACCAAAGACCTTTCATTAGTTAGCGGGGCAGCTTCCTCACATGTGAAATTCTGTCCCAGATGAGATTTGAACTTACAGTGGTGACTTCTTGTTGAAGACCATATTAACCATTTGTCCATGTAGGCCTCTTAATACAGTATTAGTTTGTTCAAGTACAAAAATATAAATACAATATAATTTTTTATGAAGTTAACATTATGGATGCAACGGAAGATTTAAACACCTTTTCTTAAGCATTTGTAAGATTTGTCTTAGACTTAAACGCAATGATTCATGTTTATTCTTTTCCTAAAAAATAATTTGTTGATTTGTACAATAGATGTAAATTTTACAATTAGTTTTCCTGATGTAGTTTTATATTATTGTCAAGAAATCATGAATGAAAAATAGTCATGTGTACAGTGACCTGTCTTACCTTATTTTTTGGAATTGACCCTAAATTTTCTAAAGGCATAATTCAAAGAATGAAAATGTTAAAAGTATGAATTGTGCCTAATATTCTTACAAAATGTATGTTTAGAAAAAATTGAAAAGAGTTTTTTTGACATAACCTATCCTATTTTCTTTTTGGTTAAGTAACGTCAGGAATGACTGACTTTTGTTTCTATCTGTAGGAAGCATTAGTTGTATTTGAAGAGGCATTAAGGAGAAGACCTGACTACTATGCGCCACAGTCTCTGTATAATCTGTATGGTAAGTTATCATTAATAATCAACTTTTGTATTCTAAGAATAATTATCTGAAAACTCTTGAAGTTTGATGCTTTTTACTTTCTTGTATAATACTATAATCAATTTGGATATAGTGAAAAATGTGATAAAGTGATTTGTTTTTTATTTCCCCATGCCTTTCTTTAATTCATTTCTTTAATAATTATAGTGAATTTATTATGTCCTATACTATTACAATGGCTATATTTAAAATTAACTTTCATGTGTACATCTCAAATCTCAAGAATTATGTTTATTTGTATGAATAGGATGTACTGTGTATGATGATGTATTTTCTATTCTCTTCACTGAGCCTGAGGTTATAAGACTTAAGATAGCTTTCCAAGCTAAAATGTCATTTTTGTTTGTTTTCAAATTCAATATTCTCAAGTTAACTATGATAAGAGTATGCTACTTTTTTAACTGTATTCTGTAAGCAAATAACTTAATCAAAATATTAACTTACACATACAGCAAACAAACAAATTGATCTGAAAAGAGTTAAGAATTAATGTGAGATTTGAGATGGTGACTGATCTCAAGATTTCTAACCTCAGACCTTGTCATGTCTCTGTTTTATCTTGAATCAGGTGAAGTGTTCTATAATCTTGGTCGTCTTGAGGAAGCTTTACACTGGTACAATGAAGCATTGAAGGTTAAACCAGATCATGTGCCTGCACATCTTACTATGGCTAAAGCATATCAAAAGATGGTAAGATCTAGTGGTGTTGTACCATCTGTAGTTTTTTAACACTGATGTTTTTTGTGTAATAAAAATCAGTTTTTGAAAGCTATCATACTAGAGGTGTTCCAGACACCATCTAGTTTATATAACCATCTTGTATTTTACTGTGTGTGCATGTATAATAAAAAAACATTCTCTTCTGTGTAATATCATTAAAGATTATTAAAGCTCTGAATGGCATAACATTATCTTGTATTGTTCCCTGCGTTAATGCCATGTTAACGTACAATTGAGTTGCACTCACAATAGAGAAAAAGTTGAAATCATCAAACAGTCCACTCCACAGTCAAACCCATGTTGCAAGCCACATCTGAAAAAAGGCCATCTTGTGAATAAAGGCCATTCTTTGAAAAATAGTCATTGATTATCTAGAACAAAATGACCTCTGAATAAATGCCACCTGACAATAAAGGCCCATTTTGTCTCTCCCTATTGTGGCCTTTGTATACAGGTTTGATTGTGTATGATATATTGTCCATTCTGTTGTATCACTTGTACATATTTCTTTATTGAAGGGTAAAACACAGGAGGCAGAGTCCTGGTACCATAAAGCTAAACAGATAGATGCTGATGATTTAGCTGTAGATCAACATTATGGTATGTTACTTAGCAACAACAGTAATAAAATACAATTATTTAGGCCTTGTAGAATTCTATACATTTTAATTGCGTGTCTTATGTATGCTCTACAAATAATACAGGGTTTCTGCTAAAGTACCTTAATGATAAAGGGTCATTAAGTGGCCATAAGTTCTTTGTCATGTACATCTTTTAATTTGGAGATATAGTTCATATGAAAATGAAAAAGAGCATCTGGGGTTGTCAGAAAAAAGGTGAGCTAGCAGAAACCAGAATTTTTTTTTATGTCTTAAATTTTAAGTTTAAACATTCTTCTGTGCAAACATACATCCCTCAAAAGTTAAAATATAAATCATTAGGGAATATTTTTTCAGCTCAATTCCTAGGAGAAATTGGCAAATTGAACGATTCTGCGAGTATTTACAAGAGAATAATAGACAAAGATCCTGATAACTTTGAGTTAGTATTCAACGCAGCAAATATATTCAGACAGTTGGAGGAGAATAAACTTGCTGAAACTTTATTTAAGAAAGTCACTCAAATAAAACCTGGGGTAAGACTTCTTATGTGTTTAAAATTACATTATGAGAATAAAGTTATTTTATCAATCATTGAGTGTATTACTCTGAGTAAGGAATATTCTATCTGGGCCTCTAATAAAGTCAAATTGTGTGCTCAAGTCTTTATACTATGAAAATGGTTTTGCTGGTAATGATAAAATTACCCTGTGACATAATTATATAATCTTAAATTAACACATTTTTATACACTCGTTTGAAAAATGGGTCATATTATGGTAACACCTACAGCGGGCGGATGGATGGGCGGGCGGTGTCCTCAATGGTGTCCGCTCTCTTATTCGAACAGTTTTATTTGGATCCTCACCAAACTTGATGGAAATGTTTATGGTAATGAGATCTCTGTCAAGTTCGATAAACAACCCAATCAGCCCAGGCTTTTCTGAGTTATGCCCTTTGACGGGCGTATTTTGTGACCTGGCACTCTTGTCAAAAAACTCCTTAATTATGATTAGATCTTGAGAATAATAGTACTGTTATAAATTGGTACATGTACACTGTTCTTTCAAATTTTGTTACACACAAATATTTCTGATACTACAGTACTGTAAAACCTTGATATTAAGCCCACCTTCAGTACCCAATCAAAATCTGCCTTTGTATTGAGGTGGGTTCATTATCAAGTTAAAATATAATGAAATATTGAACAATCAGTCCTCTGATAAGTGGTTGTTGTAATGAAGAGGTTGTTATATCAAGATGGTTGCTAAGTGATGTTTTACTGTATCTAGTTGAGTACATGTTTTATGGATTACAGGAAGCTGCTGCTCATATGAATCTTGGTGCTATGTATCACTTTAATGGTAAACTGAAGGAAGCTGAGGAGAGTTACCTACGTGCCTTAGAAATCAAGCCAGATGACACAATGACGAAAGAAAATCTTAATAAATTACGTAATCTTAAAGCTAGAGGCTGAAGAGAAAATCTATAATGCAATGATGTTGATTGAGTTGATTATTGTGTTCTTAAAGACACATTTGTTGATACATGAAACACTCCTAATCATAAACACCTATGTCCCAACAGGCAGTGTAAACTACATTGTATCTTATAAACTGGTGATAGGTGAAATCAGACTTGAGACTGTCTCAGCATTGAAATAAAGGATTGTTTTATGGTGAAATACTGGTTAATTATTGAACTGTAAGGTTCCTAACATAATGATTCAGTGCCTATATTAACAATGGTTGCCATCTATAGATTATTCATTATGTGCTATAGTCTTAGTCTACAATATATTCTCTGCCTATATTTATGTTTGTGCATTCCGTTTAATGTTTGGTACATTCTCATTGACATTTTGAGCATATAACCACATTTGGTACATTCCACCTCTTAGCTTGTAAATATCTAACTTTTCTGCTATCTCTGTATGGACTGCTGAACATAATTAATTAATAATTAATCTTTTATGTATATAAGTACAGTACAACTTGCTTATTTTATATAGAACAGAATATTTGTGTTGAATTGTAATTAAGTATTTTACCTATGTATATATATATATATGATACAAAAGTAAATTGACACTAAACAATCAGTCATGGTGTACATGCATTTTCAACTACAAAAGAAAAAAATCTAATTAAGTCATATTTACATCCATAAAACAAAGATTTTATGATTATAATTATAATTTCAAACAGACCATTTAACAGTTAAGATTCTGCTACTGCGGACATGTTGCGATGTTATTGGCGTGTTCGATTTTTTTTCTTTTATCAAAGTTTTCATATACATGTAAACACATTTGTCCTGAGCTTTAATGGCATAATTTTAACTATGTTATTCTTATGTGATATTGTCATGCAAGTATTATATGTATTGTTTATGCTTTAAGTTTTTTGGATGGAGTAAAATTTCTGTTTCTGTTGTTAATGTCTTGGTTTGTTTACTTGCTCAAGTATATTGTTTGTGTACTGCGTAGCTGTTTATTATACATGTATGATGTATTCTAGGTACAGCAGAACATGTTTGTTGTGAAATCTTGGAGATACAGATAATTATATCATTATATTCATATTTCATTATATCCGTAACACCAAAATGAAGCGTGAGCTTTGGAAAAAAGCACTTCACTGTACCCGATTCTTCTTTATTTCTGAGTTCACTTTAACTGTGTTTGACAGTATTGAATTTCTTTGATGACACAAATACATTCCATTATTGACATAGTCTACTTTGATCAGCTGACTAACCTGTGGAAATTGTTCATCTCAAATTAGTCACATAAACATTCACACTGGTAGCATTCTGTGATTGCTTTGCTTCAAAACAAGAATTTGTATATTATATGAATTAATATTGATGTGTATTAGATATGTGCTTGTGAATTTATGTGCTCAAACAAATGTGTGTTGGTTATATTATGTGATTGTAACTATGTGCTCAATATGTGCTATGTACATGTATGTCTATAAAAGTTCATAATTATGTTAAATGTATGTTTCCAGTTTTGGTATTTATATTAATTTTTTCTTATTAATTTGGCTCAATATAAGGAGTATATGTATATCCATTTGATCAGGTAACTGTTCTTCTATGACAAGCCTTCCCTTGATAAAATCCTTATTTAATGTTGTTGTTTTAAGTGTTGTCAAGCAACAACATTTGTCAATGGTTCCTGTACCAGCAATTGATTATATCTTGTTAAAAAAACGTTTTATAAATATGATATTAGAATTTTTTACTTTTTGTCGTTGTATATTTGTTTGTTTGTATACATGTAAGTTGCGCATGTGAAGGAATCTCGTTATGAATGGTTTGTTAATTGATATTATTCTGTAGTTTACAAAATTGTTAGTTCTCCTTATTTTTTCGTTACATTTAAATTTACGTCATTGTATAAATCTTATCATATATACTTGTGATTATGTGTAACATTTATGTGGTACATGTTTATTGCGTTCTTTGTTTTTAACCCTTTATGGAAATTATTACCATTATCTTCTATTAGTTTCTCTTATTACAATTAATGTACTGTTAAACCTGTGAACAAAGACCATCCTTTGGAGAGACAAATAGTGACCTTTATGGACAGGTTGCCTTTATTTTAAGGTCATTTTGTTCTAAATGATTAATGACTGTTTTTAACAGAATGGCCTTTATTCACAGGGTGGCCTTCATTTGGAGGTGGCTGCTAACACAGGTTTTACAGCATTTAGTATATTTTAGAAAATTTAGAAAATTGACGTAGAAGCTTATATCATGCTTAGTATGTTTTATTCTTCATTTGTTGAATTAATGTATACTGGTGTATTATCAGTTTGAGAATTAATGCCAGCTTATAGACATTTTAAGCTCATATGCCAATATCTTCATAAATAGGCATCCTGAAAAACAATCATGTGACTGACTCATTAAAAATTTGACCTGTAATTTATTTTATTAATTTGACAAAAAAATTGTTTCTTTATTCCAGCTTTCCATTTTCTGTACAATTATTTAACAAGGAAGTCAACATACCTACTTACTGTCAAAAGTAAAAGTCATATTACTGCAAACCATCTTTTTATGCCCCCTCCATTAGAAATGGCGGAAGGGCATAAAATGTTAATCCTGACTGTCCGCTCAAATTTTGTTTGAGTGCAAACTCAAGAAGTATTTCGTGGATTGGTTTCATATTTTACATGAAGGTATATAATAATAAAACACATGTCGAAATCAATTTCCATTAAAATTCAAACATTTTTACAGGAGTTATGGACCCTTTTTGACTTAGCTCTCAGCGGGGGCATTCTATGTCTTTCGGACACATTTCTAGTTTTAAAGGATTGCCTATTGAAGCTGCCATTTTTTATAACTCCCAAAATGCTTGTAAAATGTCATTTTGATGATGATGCTGACATGTGATTATCTTCATGATTGATAAATATCGTGATATTTTATCTTAATACATAGTCAGTAGAACTGATTATACCTGTATCTTACCATTTATTGGTAAAATATTAAACAATGTCTGGTGTTGTGTTAATATAATCAAGCTTTTGAATGTTATACAAGAGGTTTTACTATATAATAATTATGTATGTTGTAAATGACATATCGTATTACCATGCATTTTTAACATGTTTTTATGCTGGACATGTAATGTTGATAAGAGTTTTTTAGGTAGTAATCAAGTCATAATATTTCCAATTTCTGCAATAGTTTATATATATTGATAATATCTGTACATTCCTAAAAATATTGAAGCAATAATGTTAGTGAATCTTTGTTAATGAATTTTTTACATACTTTATGATAAATAAACATGTACAATGACATCTGTCTTATGTTTTCTGTTGTATTTTAATTATATGGATTTTTTTATAACAGATTGTTGTTAAATTGTAGAGAACAATTAATTGATTATTTTACCAATTGATAACAATTACCTATTACAATTATGACATCAAAGACACTGTTTACCATCAATATACAGACAGGAAGTTCACAGGAGCATTGTCATTACAACAATTATGACCAAATAGTCAAACCTGTGTTAGCAGCCACCTCCAAATAAAGGCCAACCTGTGAATAAAGGTCATTCTTTTTAAAAAAAAGTGTCATTGATTATTTAAAACAAAATTACCTCTGTATAAAGGCCATCCATAAAAAAGATTGCATTATGTCTTTCCCAAGGGTGACCTTTATACACAGGTTTGACCATATTACAACGCAGAACATGTCAGATGTCTTGAATTTAAAACGAACAATAACATAACAATGCCTCATGCTTGATCAGTTTTATTTATGAGTACATATCAGTATGATCAGAGATTCTCACATACGACCAGAAAAAATACTCCTGTTCACAACTTCACAGTTAACCAACCGACCCTTCTTTGTCGCCGATCCAGGAGTTTCTTACAGCAAATAATAAACTATGGAAATATTTCAGAAAAGTTTTTGCTTGCATTCTCACATAATATATGTCTTGAAATAAAATACAGAAGAAACCCTGAACATGACTTTTTTCATCTATCCTTTACAATGTAAAGTTTTCATGATTTTGTACAAATCTATACAACTCAAAATTTCATAAGGATCACTCAGTGCTTGTAGTGATTGCTGTGAAAAGTAAATATGACGGTTGACTAGATTTAAAATTTGGTCATTCAAGCATCATAATTGTTATGACAGAGCAAAGAGAATGAAACAAATGATGTCCAAATCTGTATAATACAGACTAGTCAAACATTGATTAAGTGATCTTTATCAAATTTTGAGAAGTATACGTCAAATAAAACAAGGAAACAAGAATAAAGGATGTATCCTCTAACAACAGAAAAATGATTATATCAGACCAAAATATTTGTAAGTTTAACATAATAGCTCCTGTATATCTTATGATAGCTAGTGCAGAAAAGTCAAACAAGCTGAATAAGTACAGTCAGTATATTATAGTGTCATAAGAAAAACAAATTTTTAAATACTGGTTTTCAATCATTACTAATACATTATTTAAAAAAAGAGTAAACTTGACTAGGAGTTGGTGTAAACAAATGCTGAATGAATAAAATAAACTGAGACATGATAAAAGAAGCCTTATATATACAATCTAAAACAAGAACAAATCTAGGACTGATTTACCAATATTGAGAAGAAGAGCTACATGGTGGCATTTTCCTCTTTACTAAATAGAACATATACAATATAACTTGGTTATAGCGAAGTCCTTGAGACCTAAAAAAATACTTCACAACATCTGATCATTTGCAATATCCTAGTTCACCATACCATCTTTTACTCTATAAAATAACGAAAACTTTGAATCATTCCTCAATAAAATTTCATTCATGAGATTGAAATGGCAACACATTAGAACAGTATCCCTAATTTAGATTTATCTGTAATAGAGAGACTGATATCTCGAACAATGTTGTACGTCTTAAAATAAAATAGAGAAATCCCCATGAATTATCAACAAAAAATCCCCCATAAAATCACAAAATGACGAAACACGATCAGTGTATGACAGTCAATGATGAGTTCACAGCTTTTGTTTGTACAATAATTGAATGTATACCAGTGTATTCATAAATTTAAAATATCTGATCATTTAAATATTTAATCCAAAAATGATGTAAATATCTAAATGTCAATTGATTCAGGAAAACAAAGCTATGATTAAGAAAGAGAAATCAATTCATTGGACATAAAATTTAGAATTTGACTCAGGTCTAGTCTATTGCAGAATTATTTCCATTTGAAGATAATAATTTAAACTTCAGTTTAAATACTAACTGTAAATAAAAAATGTTAAATGTAAAAACAAAGCATAACTTGCACACTGATTACATTAATGCAGGTAAATGGTAATTGAGTATAAATGTATTATATTGAATTATCAACATAATATGTAGTATATTATCACAGTAAAGATTCTATGTATATTTTCTCTCTCCATCTGACAATAAATCTCTTGATACAAGCAATCTCATCACTTCATTTGTACCTGAAACATACAAAAATCAACAATTCTAACAAAACTAATAATTAGAATTTCTATCCAGACATTAAAAATGTAGAAATCATTTGGAAAATGTCAAAATCAAAGCTAACACCTTTTAAAAAAATCTTTATAAGACAACATACCATCCAAGATAGAATTTGGTTGGTATCTGAAAATAAAAGTAACCAAAAGATAGTGCCACTTACAAAAGAGCTTGTATAAATAATTAATACATGTACATACTCGTCTAAAAAACTGCATATCAAACTCATGTCTTCAAATATGTCATTTTTGAGATGATTGTTGGTTTTAGCGAAAATTAAATCAGTGTACTGCTGCTGTAACTATCAGGAACACAGAAAAAGGTGAAAGTTTTATTGAAGATATTAATTAGTACACAAAATTTTACCCTCCAATATCTGATGTACTCGACAATCTCTCATGTATTGTTGAACAGCATAATCCTTCAGATACCCATATCCACCGTGTATCTGTATAGCATGGTTACATATCTAAAAATACCAAAATAAGTACATTATGTCCAGTTAAAACAAATATTTTTGCTCAACTTCAATAGAAACCATATGTATTACATACTGGTATTTTTATCAGTGCTAATAAGCAGACAGTTACACAAACATATGGTAACATTGTTTTAGTATCCACAAGGTCCTTTTATGTTCTTTTATTTCCAAAAAACTTAAGTATGATGGATAAGGTAGAAAGTTTCCATCAATCAGACTGGATTCTTTTGTACACAGATCATTATACATTTTTGTACTGACATAATATCATGAAAAAATACAAGCAGTAAGATAATGCTTTAGATTCAACACCATGGATCTTTGTTTTACTGGTATTGTTAAATAATTAAGTTGAGACATATAAAATGAATACTCAGGTAGTGTGTTTTCAGACCTGACCCTAACTTAAGAATTATTCAAACAATAGTACAAATATCACTGGCTCTATGAAACATAATTCATGAGATTGAGGTTGAAGCTGAAGGACTGAAATGTATTAATGCGGGGTTTTGGGACCTGTCACCATCTAATACCTGAATTTCTGGCTGTTGTACCAATATTTAGAAAACACAATTACAGAATACCTGGATTTGAGGAACTTGAAAGAGTTCTTTTGATTGGATGAGGTAGAGTAATCAACCAATCAGAGGACATGTTATATACATAGTTTAACATGTATATCATTCGGCCTCTCGGTCCTTTCAATCCGCGGAAATCAATATAAAAATCACACCCCCGTTCATGTTAATGTTCCAAGTATGCAGAGCAAAAATAAGGGTCAAAATCTTAAAAAACTTACATTAAAACATTCATCAGTGGCAAAATATTTGGCCATGGAGCATAGAGCCACTTTTTCAGGCCAGTCTTCTTCTAATGCTTTACATGCCTGTCTCACCATGTTACGTGAAACTACAAGCTTTGTTGCCATTTCTGCCAGCAGAAATTGTAAATACTGAAATTAGCATTAAAAGTAAAGATTTAAATAAGTAAATTAAACATAACAAGAGGGCCATGATGGCCCTATAAATGCTCACCAGGAGAAAAGGTCATTTGGAGATTAACATTGTTGAAGTTTTCTATACAAGTCTAAGTAAGATCAAGTGACCGATCTGGGCCGTTTTTTATCCCATGGCCATTATATGAACAGATTTAAAAGAGGTCCATTAGACAAAGCTAGATACCAAATATCTTAGCTCTAGGCCTTGTGGTTTCGGAGAAGAAGATTTTTAAAAAATTTCCTATATAAAATAGAATAAACCCCAGGGCAGGGCTAATTTTGACCCCGGGGCCATAATTTGAACAAACTTGGTAGAGGTCCACTAGACAATGCCACATACAAAATATCTAAGCTCTAGGCCTTGCGGTTTCGGAGAAGAAGATTTTTTAAATTTTCCTATATAAGTCTATATAAATCAAGTGACCCCCGGGGCGGGGCTAATTTTGACCCTAGGGCAATAATTTGAACAAACTTGGTAGAGGTCCACTAGACAATGCTACATACCAAATATCTTAGCTCTAGGCCTTGTGGTTTCGGAGAAGAAGATTTTTTAAATTTTCCTATATAAGTCTATATAAATCAAGTGACCCCCAGGGTGGGGCCAATTTTGACCCTAGGGCAATAATTTGAACAAACTTGGTAGAGGTCCACTAGACAATGCTACATACCAAATATCTTAGCTCTAGGCCTTGTGGTTTCGGAGAAGAAGATTTTTTTAATTTTCCTATATAAAATAGAATAAACCCCTGGGCAGAGCCAATTTTGACCCTAGGGCAATAATTTGAACAAACTTGTTAGAGGTCCACTAGATAATGCTACATACCAAATATCTTAGCTCTAGGCCTTGTGGTTTCGGAGAAGAAGATTTTTTAAATTTTCCTATATAAGTCTATATAAATCAAGTGACCCCCGGGGCGGGGCCAATTTTGACCCTAGGGCAATAATTTGAACAAACTTGGTAGAGGTCCACTAGACAATGCTACATACCAAATATCTTAGCTCTAGGCCTTGTGGTTTCGGAGAAGAAGATTTTTTTAATTTTCCTATATAAGTCTATATAAATCAAGTGACCCCCGGGGCGGGGCCAATTTTGACCCTAGGGTAATAATTTGAACAAACTTGGTAGAGGTCCACTAGATAATGCTACATACCAAATATCTTAGCTCTAGGCCTTGTGGTTTCGGAGAAGAAGATTTTTTAAATTTTCCTATATAAAAAAGAATAAACCCCAGGGCAGAGCCAATTTTGACCCTAGGGCAATAATTTGAACAAACTTGGTAGAGGTCCACTAGATAATGCTACATACCAAATATCTTAGCTCTAGGCCTTGTGGTTTCGGAGAAGAAGATTTTTTAAATTTTCCTATATAAGTCTTTATAAATCAAGTGACCCCCGGGGCGGGGCCAATTTTGACCCTAGGGCAATAATTTGAACAAACTTGGTAGAGGTCCACTAGACTATGCTACACACCAAATATCAAAGCTCTAGGCATTGTAGTTTTTGACAAGAAGATTTTTTAAATTTCCTATATAAGTCTATGTAAAATCAAGTTACCCCCGGGGCGGAGCCAATTTTGACCCCAGGGTAATAATTTGAACAAACTTTGTAGAGTTCCATTAGACAATGCTACATACCAAATATCTCAGCTCTAGGCCCTGTGGTTTCAGACAAGAAGATTTTTTAAGTTTTCTCTATTTGTTGCCATAGCAACCAGAATTTTTAATGAAATTTAATTTTTTGAACAACTTTGAAAGGGGACCACCCAAGGATCATTCCAGCAAAGTTTGGATGCAATCGGCATAGCGGTGTAGGAGGAGATGTTGTTTTAAGTAAACATGGACGCCACGAAATCGTAACGACGCACGATGGACGCAGGGCGATCACAAAAGCTCACCCTGAGCACATTCGTGCTCTGGTGAGCTAAAAAGTAAAATGTTACTATCACTTTAACAAGACATCAAGTATCCTTTTCGTAAAAATAGTAAATACTAAAACCATACAGAGACTGTATCAACAACAACTTTTGCTGTAAAATGAAACATGATTGTGACCAGGATTGTGAGATCACCAATCTCAAATCTCACATTTTTCTTTAATAATTTCATGGTAACCCTGATGATATGATGATAAAAACATTAAATCAGTATTACATGAACATGTTTTCAAACATCAAACAGTGATAACATTTAAACCAGAAAAGATTGAGAATGAATTTAAGATTGAGCTCATAGACTAAATCTCAAATTTATATCAAGACGTTTAAAATGCATGCTTCCATAGACTTACTTGAAAGTTTTCCAATGTTTGTCCAAACTGTTTTCGAACCTTTAAATAGTCCCTACTGAGTTCTACACAAGCCTGAGCAGCCCCTAATGAACAAGATGCTGAAAGAAAAAATAAATTCACAAACAAATATACTAACTGAAACTTCCAATATTCAAACAACTCAAGCATTGCTAACAGTAAGAAAAAACTTATAGTGCAACTTATCCCATTTTATCCTCACTAGAAAAAAAGTTGGTTAACTGAACAAGATATTGGCAATATCATTACACAAAGACATATGATACATTACTGCATCTACTATAAAAAGTCAACAAGGAACATAGAGGGGTAAAGGCTTTGTAGAGTGTTATTAAAGCAAACTAATTCAACATCAAAAAAAGTATGCCAACATTAGACTATGATCATAGAAACCATACATAAAATTTCCATCATGTTTCTCCAAGATTAGTCATAAGAACCATCATGTTTGGTTTTTAATCTAAGGCCATCCTTTAAAAAAAACGCTACCTACTCACCAAAAAAGGCCACTACCCAATTTTTTTACCTCTTGGGAGAATTTTCTTTTCAAAATAGCATTTTGACATAAATAAATTAATATAAATTGCAAAAATATTTCCAACCTACCTACCCACTGAAAATTTTCTGGGCAGGGTTACCGCAAAACTAGCCTTTTTTAAGGATGGCCTAAAATAAATAACACACATGATGTATACAGCAAATAAAAACATTACCAATGTTGATTCTTCCTCCATTTAAACCTCTCATAGCAATCTTAAATCCATCCCCAAGTTCACCAATAATATTAGATACAGGTACTTTACAATCTTCAAATATCACTGCTCTAGTAGGCTGTGAATTCCATCCAACCTGAAGATTATTAATTTTATACTTATTCCTCAAGCTACATAAGAAGTTCTGACAAACTATTTAATAATGCTAAGTCAAGATATATATTAATAATTATCAAAATGATGACAGTATAAGATTGAAGAAGGTCTAAGCATACAGGAAAGTGTAGATTTTGGTCTGACAACAACTTAATTCAAAAGAGAAAAAAAAACATTTGAATATTTCACCAAATGTCACCACAAGCAAACTATGTCCCATATGGGTCAAACATATTTTCTTTTTTTTTCAACTTTGAATAAAAGTTACAATCATTAATAATTATAGAACACGTACCTTTTTCTCTTTCTTTCCAAAATCAAGACCCGGTGATCCTTTCTCCACTAAAAAGCAAGAAATCCCTTTTGGTCCTTTTTCCCCCGTTCGGCACATAACAACATAAACATCTGTATCTCCTCCACCACTGATAAACATCTGATATAATAAAAATGACACAAATTTTCCACGTAACAAGACAACTTATTTATAAATTCAAACTATGTGAACAGTAAAATAAACGAGTTAACCAGAACATCAAGTAACTTTAAATATGGAAAATGGCTAAGTTCATCGCATAATTAACTTCAGACTTTTCTGTCTGTGCAATTGTCTGTCCCAGCAGTATGTCAGTATGATTTAATGCATGTCTGATTAATTCCATGCTGTAGACCCACATAAAGACAAATACAAGCAGAATGTACATTTATATTACAAGTTAAAACATTATTAGCTAATAATTATATTCCATTCAGTATGTATCACATTAAATAAACTCCACTGTCTTGGTTGTTAAAGTGGTATTGTTGTACAAACTGACATGCTGATTAAAGTTTTCTCCTATCTTTCTAATACTGGTTTTGAGAAATGTGTAAATGAATCATGAAGCTAACAAAAGGGTCTCACCTTAGAACCATTTAAATAGTAATAATCACCATCTCTTTTAGCAGATAATGTAAGGTTAGCTGCATCACTACCATTATCTATAATAATACAAACCATTCCACAATCATAATATAACACAAACAAGACAGAAAAATGTCTTAACTTAAGCATATATTGTCATATAGCAATTAATTAGAAAGCAGTATGACATTACAAAATATCAAATGATATCTGATGGGAAATTACTTGAACATTTTTAAATCTATTCTGATAATTCTGATTTAAAAGTAAATGTTTCTGGCTGCTGTGTTAATAGGTCAGGGTCAACAAACAGAAAATTTTCATAGAACAAAGGAACTATTTTCCTTCTGGATAAAACATCATTTGGTGATTTCAGCTCTCTTCTATAATATAATTACATAGTCTTTAAACCAATTTAGTGATTAGTAACCAGCATTAAAATGTCAAACTTACTTGGTTCTGTGAGACAGTATGATGAAAATACATCCATGCTGGCTAACTGTGGAATCCATTTACTTTTTAGTTCATCATTAGCAAATTCATCAATCATCCAGGTACACATACTGTAGACACAAAAAATCACATAACTCTTCATTCGACTTTAACAACATTTAATTAGTCTGTTCCAAATTAAGTACATGTAAATACAGAACAAAGTAAATTTTATCAGTTGTATCGTATTTCCACCTAAATGAAATTATCCTACTACATTATCCTCATTTGTATTACTAGTCTTATATACATGTAGAATAATCATATCAATGCTGGGTAACAACTTTGTCATAGATTCAATATTAAAGGAAGAATCAATATAAATATTTTAAGGTCAGATACAAAGGAAGGAAGATGTGGTGACTGTGGTGGACTAGCAATAAAATAAATAAGATAGACAATGTGGATTAAGTATGGTCAATAAACTACTCTACCTTAGATAATAATGATACAATAATAAACATGATAGTTATATGGAAGCACTGGAATTGTAATAGGAGAAGGAAAATAATGTGCCTGATGCGGGGCTCGAACCCGCAACCTCCTGCTTGCAAGTCAAATGCTCTACCAACTGAGCTAATTGGGCAAGTGAATATCCCAGCCAATCTATAAATACAATATACTACACCGCTACAGAATTACACACACATGTATGATACTATTTCTGGCCTCAGTAATTCTTTTTGGTTGGCTGATTTTATAGATGTTTTTGGATAAGCCGAGGGAAACACCCAACTAAAAAGTTAATACATTTGTATGTAGTTTTATTTGTTTGACTGATTTATTTCATACGATGGTAACATAATACTTTCTGTACTTACTTATGTATACTGATATAAGCTGTTGTACTGACACAACCTTGAGAGAGAGCCTCAAATATAATAGAAGCATCTGTACGTCCCAAGCCAGTTCCTCCGTATTTCTCTGAACAATATATCGCTCCAAACCCAAGACTAGCTGCCTTTCTCATAACATCTACAGGAAAAGTTTCCTGAAAGAACATCATGTTTAAAACTAATATAGATAATATAAATTTTATCACCTTGATAACAAAAACATTATACCTGAGATATAACAATACATGTATGATATTTCCATATTGGGAAAGCACTTAGAAGGGATGGTTCAGGTTCATGTACATATATGATAAACATGCTTTTTTCGTTTCGGCCTGTGTTGTATTAGGACGTAATATACCATTCTTTCAACATACTAACATCCCATGTCCTCTGACTATTGCAGCAAGTGAAAACAAATTTAGAAATCAAAATGTTAGACAGAAAGTTTAAGGTGTTAATTAATACAAATCAATAATTCAATGTTTGCCTATATATTACCTCTAAATCCCATTTAGCCATATTTGGTTTCAGTTCATTGTTAGCAAAATCTGTGGCAACACTTTGTATCTGTTTCTGTTCTTCATTCAAACCAATGCTCGCTGTAATGATTAACAGTGAAAACAATTTAAAAGAAAAAACTACCAAACCATATGGTACTGTAACTAACTTAATAGAACTTTCTTTCGAATAAATTGAACAGTTAATATTTTCTAGTTACACATCTGAAGCAGTATGGTAAATAATATAGTATTTGTATTTATAAATTGGCTGCAACATGAATATTAACAGCCCGATCAGCTCTGTTGGTACAGAATCTGACTTCAAGCTGGAGGTTCTGGGTTCGAGCCCTGCATTGGGTTACCGGTACATTGTTTTCCTTATCTTATTACATTTGGTGCTGTGTGAGACTAGCCTTGGAACATAGGGCTACAGTGAAGCAAAGGTTGATTTTAAAAGTCTATAGGGCCTGTTGCTGTTGCAATAAATTACTTTGAATAAAAAGGAAGGAGGAATGTAGCGGTACTGTATTATACTTGTATTTATAAATTGGCAGTAGTGATAACAGCCTGATTATCTTAGTTGGTAGAGCATCTGATTTGCAAGCAGGAGGTCACAGGTTCAAACCCTGCATCAGGTACATCATTTACCTCCTCCTATTATAATTCATAAAATTTAATAGTAAGGCCACTTTCAACAGAATTTTCTTTAGGTTAATTCTTCAGCAATGAGGTGGAGTGTCTGCTTACAGTGACAATTTATTACTATAGATATTTCTTAATCCTAATTATAATCTTATAATATCATTGTCAGGTGATTTAAATAGATATGTATACATGTATACATTACATTTTATTAATAGGTTTATTAATAAATAAATTCTAATGCTGCAACAACAATAGAATGCAAAAAATGACATTACTAAAATGAATTGCTGAAAAGAAATTACATTCTGTCGAGTTGCACAATTTAAACAGTCCAGTTGACCAGCTAGTTTTACAGGCAGTTTTATAAAAAATTAAAACTACCTGGATTTAATAAATTATATAACACAAAAAGACTATATTATACATGTGTGAACTGCAACTGCTTTTCTAATTTGCTTATTTCATTTTTAATACATGCTAATGACTTATAATGATTTTATGCAACTCAAAGCATTATTACCAACAATTAGTATCAAAATACACATTTTATATCCGAATTTTCTATCCAGATACTAATCCTGTTTTGGAGGTCACATGAGAATAATCCTGGAAAAAAATATCTATATCAACTTACGATCAATACAACTTCCTGATACCCATATACTACGCCTGGCATCTTTAAAGACATTTGTATTTTTGTTGAGGAATCGCCCAATCCTCGAGAATGACAGACAAACTTTGGCCATTAGATTGATTGCGAAATGGGACGGACTGAATGGATTTTATTCATAACCACATCAGATTTCTGGTTTTCACCATTGAAGAGTCATAATAGCGCCAAATTTACGTGATGGAGACTGCAGGTTCAGTGTCAAAAGTTGGTATTATTGTATTATTATAGTGACATAGAGTATAACTACCATGAATTAATGTTTAATAAATGACAATTATGTATAATCAACGTTTGTGGTCCGGTGTCATATTTTAGATAGTGTACATTGAGCTGACTTTAAATGCGTTTTTATGCATTCAGCAGTTCAGAGCTGTAGATAAGTCTTCATGAATATGATTATCATATGCAAGGACTTATTATGTATGTATATAAGTCCTTGTCATATGATAAGAATTTTTGTCAGGAAGTGATTACTATCAGATTTAAAATCTGGCCGTAACTAGGATTTAGTAAGCAGTAACTTCCTGATGTTAACAACAGGCAGAAAAAATGCAAATTCCAGCGAACCAGACAGTAATGTATTGCTTATTATCTAATTATGTAACTTGCAGGGGTATACTCAATCAATACAACCGTGGGACAATGAATTTTTCTCTGGCTACCTTGCCTGGCTGATTCATAAAAAACAACTAAATGTTGATCAAGATATATAAGATGTGAATAATTCATCTATAACAAGAACAAGACAATGGTTTCTTAATTACTTAAGCTTTCCAAGGAACAACTTGATATAATGACTTCTTATCATACAGACGATGGCACGAAATTGGTTTACCGTAACAAATTTACCTTTGTTACTAGCCCTGTGATATACC
Organism: Lutraria lutraria; assembly: GCA_964023205.1. Taxonomy (NCBI): domain Eukaryota; kingdom Metazoa; phylum Mollusca; class Bivalvia; order Venerida; family Mactridae; genus Lutraria; species Lutraria lutraria. The sequence goes on from OZ026835.1 coordinate 10,670,229, forward strand.
AATATAATATCTCAGAACAATGCTGGGCAGTTCTTTCTCGTGGTTTCACAAGGCACAACAAACTAAGTTTGAGGTGCAGTGCTCTGCGTACAAGAGACTCAACCACCCAATAAGTATGAGTTTCTGCTGCTTTCGTATACATGTACCACAAACTATGCGTGTGGCTATAGTATTCGCAAGCAGAAGGTCAGGATACTTATTACTGTTCTGCGATAAATATATCTAAGTCACAACAGCCATCCCGGAGATCCTCACCCTTAGAAACCAGATCTCTCTGAAAGCACAAGAACTCCTGCTTTTATAACCCCGTTCTGTAACGTAACGGAAGAGTCCAAAACAGCTCCGGTGTTTCACGAAAGTAGAAAAAATATTAAATATTTCTAAAAATAACAGTAGCAAATTGACGGAAAATCGAACTTACGGTTTTTAGACTTAGGTTAGATTGTACTAAAAGATTTAGGTTAAACTTAACTAAATTATATCATGCTACTAGTACCAACGTTAAATTATTTATGCTTGGGCTTTAAAACATAATAACACAAATACACAAAAAAATATTTATTTTTTTATTATTCCTTTTTCCGTATGATACGTCTCGATCCATACGACTTTTATACTGGAAAGTCGGACCATAAACAGTCTTTGAATTAATTTTTGTGACAGGTTGTCCGACTATATACTTTAAGAAGGAAACTCTCTAAAACCAGGTTGTCCCCCAAAAGACTTAAAGAAGGAAAAAAATCCTTTCAGGCAGGGAGGGGGCAACCCACTAATTCAAAGACTGCATAAATTGGGAGTTTATTCATCATTAATTTTTTTATGATAATTAGTTTATTCGGCGATGTTTCAACTTCATCCTTGAATATTGATAGGTAAACTGAAAGTAGATTATTTTCGAAAAATCGTTCCCAGCGAATAAATAAGAATTATAAATCCATACACTCGTATGTATACCATATATAAAGGGTCACTAATTGTCTTGAAAAACAAGTTGCAGACCTGGAATATTCTATGCCTCACGGCAATCTCATTGTTGTAGAGTTGCAAAGTTGGTGATGCTGTACCCAACGCTGTGTACGTTTTGTGATAAACAGTCGGGCCATATTTGACACGCGACTGCCACAGATAGATAGATAATCAGAACTAGTTTGGTTATTATGTTTATTGTGCATTTTGCAAGCCTGGGTGCTGTCATTTTAAATTTATGTGTATCGTTATTTTGACGCATCATGATTTATACTATTTAAGCTAACGTCGCTAAATGTCGGGAGTAATTATGGCCAAGTTTTTTTTCAGGGTGTAATGAATTTTTCATGGGCATAATAGTACTGCCAGTTTTGAAAATCTAAATTTGGTCGTATTCTTGCCATTTTCTGGACATAATTACGGCCTTGCGGCCATTATCTACAACTCTGGCAAATCTAAAATTTCCAGAATTAGTTTGCCTTGAGATGATATTTTATTCTTCTATGTAAAAAAGTATGTTGCTGAATATTCATTCAAATCATTGTTTTCATTTTTAGGGCTGTTTTGTGTTTAAAGGCAAGAAGAAACACGCAAATGTTGGTATGTGTTTTCCAGACTCACATTAAAGTCATTTTGAGGCCTTTTTTATGCTGCTTTAGGGACTCATTTTCGGAATTTCCCCTGGGCTATGAAATAAGTTTGTTTTAACATTATCCTCAGTTTCATAAAAAAAATTTCCGAGTCAAACAATAATTTTTTTTTTAAAGCTGAAACTTGTAACAACTGCATAGCCTATGGCAAAGAACTGGAAGGAATCAATTATTTCTGCATGTGAAACTTGTTGACTCATGACTATGGTTCATGTTCTTGCTAAATCAATAATGAAACTGTGTGCAGAAATTGAATGAATGAACATGTGGCCATTGGTGTCTAACTTGTACAGATATTGTGTTCTTATTGACATTTTTACACATCACCTTCCCTAAAAAAGAACAAAAGGTCAGATTTCATCTCATAACAAACAAAAGCATCTGATTTGATGCATAAAGTTGACCTATCATGGACAGCAATTATTATTGGATTGGTAGTTGAACTAAAACATCAGACTGGTTACTTACAAACTCAGTTGAACAAGACTGATACACAAACTTATTTTGTGCCAAATTGTCATGGTAAAGATTTTTGTAAGAATTATTGATTGAAAAGGAAGTTATTTAATTTATTTGTGACTCCCCACTCTCTTAATTGCTCATACTTAACAATTACATTTAGAAGTAAAAACAGTTAAACTTGATTCAATCATTCTCTGATATGTATAATGTTATTGTTTGAAATTATTTATTTTTTACAACCTTGATGATATTCACTGAATACAACTTCAAAGCTATTATCCATGTTAAAGAAAAAGACTACATGTGACATACAGAAACACTTAACAGTAACATTCATATAAATAATAGATAATTAATTAAACTGTGTCTGCATTTTAGTAGTTTGAAAAGAAACGTGAGTTGCAAAATTTCAGAGTTTTAACATTTGTTGATCATTACTTTTATAGAAGATTATCTACCAGATGCTGGAAAGAAAACTGCTCGTTTATGTCGGGATCAGTTTGTTAAGATGTGGGATAATATAGATGTACAAATACAGGTAAATTATAGATTCATCTACATACAGCATTCCCTTTAAAATTTTGTTTATTGGTATTTAGAAGTTTTGATTTCTCGCATAAGTACATTTACTTGGATGGAACCAATGCTATTAATTTCCCTGTATATTGTTTTGAAATATTTTCACTTTGAAGCACACAAACAAACAAAAAATCCTATATTAATTTGTTGATGCAGCTATTTTGAGTACATGTACGTCTTACACAATGTAAATGTTTCGATACTCATTTAGATATATAATACATTTGTATACTCAACATTATATTGATAAAATTTAAATTTTCATATTTCTTTATTGTTTTTGCTTAATGATATGTCAAGATCATAATTATGTGACTCATTAGAAAAATTGTACCATGTTTTTAAAAAATATTTTGTCCGAGATTTTCTAAATTTCTTGTTGATTTTCCAGGTATTACAATCAGATTTGAACAGCAGTATATTTGAAGACTTGTTAAAGTTCACACAATCTTGTTATGAAGGATTTAATGTGGATGATATAAGCTCTGGAAGAAGGAATGAAATACCCGCTGCAGCACTTATTACTGGTATAATGTCATTAAATACTTCTTCAGTATGATTAAATACATTCTCTGATATGCAAATTACTGATTATATTGTTTGCTACAAACATGTTCCTTTATTAGAAGTCTGTGTGTATCAGCTGATAAACGACTGGACCCATATTGATTCAAAAATTCTTTACTTAGAACTACTTTGAATGCTAATTTTTGTTCCTATAAAGATCCTGGATAAGTTCACATGAATTTTGATTTATGTTTCTATGCACTTGGCATCAAATGATGTGGAACATAAATTATAGTGGTTGCCTTGTCTGTCTGTCCCTACCAGGTTAATTCAAGCTACCTTCGGGGGCATGCGTTTATTGAATGCAGCTTCTTGTTTTTAAAGCTAACAATAGCCTATAAGTCATTCAGGTGAACAATAATGTGACTCCTTGTCATCTGAATGATGACTTATGCAAAAAAGGAAAACAACTGCTGATCTTTGCCACTCATAATTTATGGCCTGTTGAATGGAAAAATTTTCAATAACAACATGTGACTTTCTTTGTTGATTGTAGGTATGTACAATGAACACTTTTTGTCGGTCTTGTTAGATATAAATTAAAATTATATTTATTTACAGGTGTGAATATGCCAGACCATGGTACCATGTTTAATAATCTAGTTGCTATGCTATATGACAGGGTAACTCCACAGGTTGCTAAGCTGAAATCTAAGGACTGTCAGAATGTGAAGAGTATATTAAGTAATACACTCAGTCAGCTGTTAGGTCACCAGTATCAGGTAAGTACTTATATTAATTCCTTGTTTTACTTACATCAGTTTTATAGTATACAGTGAAATCTTAATAGAGGTGGATCAAAAGTTGTAACATGCTGGGCTGTATGAATCTCGGCTCCGCCTTCCCATATCTCAAGGATGCTTTTTCAGTGTTCCCATGCCACCTACCGAGCAAAGAATTGTGTTTAGAAGTCACAGGAAATGTGTGAGGTGTTTATTGGTGCTTTATCATGCATGATAAAATCTGGAAAAACTAATCAAAATAAATGATGTGAAATAAATTATGTGAAATAAATCATGTGAAATAATGATGTGACATAATGATGTGAAATAAATTATGTGAAATAAATCATGTGAAATAATGATGTGACATAATGATGTGAAATAAATTATGTGAAATAAATGCGCAGTTCTCCTGTAACCTCTCCCGTCTCTTGAAAAGCGCTGAAATGGCCATAGTCATTGAATGGGCTGTTAAATAACAGATGAATAAATTGAATCTTGATATGAAGACAACCAAAAATGTTTGTCTTCATTTTGAGGTGATCTCAAGAAGTGTTAAGTGGAAATTTAGTGAAAATATTTAAAAACAATATAAAAAATATGGTTGTTTATTTAAAGTGGTCTTATTGTTGGTGGCCACTGAGGAAAGTTGAACATTGCAAATCATCTCTTAAAGAATTCAAGCTTAGATAATGTTTAATTGATATATCTTATGTTAAAGTTGCAACATGCTGTAAAAGCTTGAAGATTTTCTTGTTACTCTTTAGCGATGGAGTGCTAATTACCCTACTTGAAAGTTAATGGGGCCTCTGTGGTCACTTGGTTATGGTCTCTGACTAGTAGTTACAAGCCCCTCCTCCCTCCCTCCTCACCACAGCTGTGAGTTCACACACAGGACCAAATTCACTCGTTAGGAAGCTGTCCAGCTAGATTAAGGAAGGATGTTTGTTCTACCCAGGTGTTCATCTAGGGTTTCCTTTACAGTTAAAGCTGATTAAGTCACCAAATGATCTCTTGGCTGTTGGTCTGATGTTAAACCCAGTGAATAGAAAAATTGAAATTCAAGCATCAATTATTGGTTGTTGTTTTGAGTGACAGTATTACATGCTTAATGATTAATGTATAAATATAATGATCTATTTTATGGTTTAGGACAATGAAGACGAAGATGATGATGACATGACTGCATTGAATTGTAAAAAACTTCCTCTGACTCTGTCTGTTCTAGTGAATGAATACAAGAAGAAATATTCTGTAAGAATTGTTTACACTTATAGTTGGTTGTATTAAAGTCATCTACTCAGGAATATGAAGCACCCTGTTTAAAACACAAAGAAAACATGCAAAAAAATACATAGTTTACAAATTTGACCTAATATGTAAACTTAAAATGGATATAATATTCTCTGTTTTTATGCCAAGGATCATATGATGCGGGGTATACAGTAATTGCCTTGTCCATCTGTATGAGATTAGGTCAAGCTGCCACTGGGGGCATATGCTGTATTGAACTTAGCTTTTTTTTACTTGACCAATCTGTCATACCTCATAAATACTAGCATAATTTTATGATACATTCAGTTTATATGATGAATAATGAGTTAATGACTATCACTTGTATTATTACATACAGTATGTATATTGAATGTATTATAATTGTTGGTTGCAGAATGTTAACTTATCTTCACCCAAGAAACGTAAAATATCAGATGATAAAACTATTGCTAAGACAACATGTCCACCTGTTCTTGTGGTGATGGAAGATTTTGAAAACTTTGTTCCTCGTGTTGTTCAAGATTTTATTTTGATAGCAAGGTATCATTTAATTTTATTGTTAACATGGTTTGATTTTATTGTGAAAAGTAACCTTTAAATATTGAAGTAACTAGGACTAGTCATAAATTTGATTTCAAAGTAATGATACATTCTGTCTGAAAAAGAATACCAAGTTCATTGGATTTCAATCATTTAAAGAGTAAGTAAACATATTCTGTATTATAAACCTTTAGCTACAAGATGTATGCTTATGATAAGTTCACATTTAGATACAAGAAATATATTTATCTATTTTCAATGATAGAAAAATTACATGACATAATCTGATGAATATTTTCATTGTTTCTTTCAGTAAATGTATCAATGAGCTACCACTAGTGTTTGTGTTCGGTATTGCTACCTCAGTATCTACAATACATAGACTTCTACCTAATGAAGTCTCATCTTTACTTTGTATGGAGAAGTTTCAAGCACCTGCTTCATCTGAATATTTGTCACTAGTCATTAGTCAGGTAGGATCATATATATACAGTTACACATGCAATCTTTGAATTTAGCACCAGACTTTGGACCGTGTCCACCAAAATGGCCATCGGTCAATTTGAAAAGATCAGTGGTCCGACATCCCAGCAAATTTTTCAATGATAATTATTGCGATGTTTCAGAACAAAAATGAAATATTTTTTATCACTTTATGGTTTCTAGCCAAATTTGTATGTACTACTATTGATCCACTAAAAGTTCATTCGGTCCAGTAAAGTTTGCATTTTCACTGATCGGAATGTCCAGTGGTTAAAAAAAATTTTCTTGAAGACTGCACATGTTTGTAGTGAACTCTGATATAATGAAGGCTGGGATACAGTGTCTTCACTATGTATTTTCTGCAAACACACCTTTCTTTATTATATTGTTTTAGGTAAATCAAATATGGCTTTAAAAGGGATTCACTATAGCCATGTGCTACAGTACACTTACTTACCTGTCTATATAAATTTGTTTTCTATATGGATGTAGCATAATGAATACAACTGTAGACATTGTTTTATGAATGTGCTGTATTTTCAGGTATTAATGACAGCTAACTATCCATTCAAGCTTGGTCAGGGCGTGTTCCAGTTACTTCTAGATATCTTCTTATTTCATGATTTCTCGGTGCTCAATTTCAACACAGCTCTCAGGGTATGTAGTTATATCAATATATGAAAGTAACTTGAATGGTTTAAACTGATCTTTAGCAATATTAGTTGGGCATAATATATTGGCCAAGTTCGATAACCACCCTGATCACCGCAGGCACTCCTTGACATTTTGGCACTCTAGTTTCTATATGGAATTATAAAGATGCTTATCTGGGAGTATTCAACTTAAACATAATACTGTTGAGTACTTAGATCTTATGAAAGTCTGATTTGATAAAGGTCATATCCTTTATTCAAGATGGGATTGTTTCAAAGTCTTTGTAACTTAAATGCAAATATTATCCTTGAGTGGATCATTTATGGTAATCTGTAAATTTTTTCCTCTTCAATACAAGAGGTAATATTTAAAAAAAAAAAAAATTATTTTGTTCCCTTAGCTTGTACCATCTTTATGATAATTCAAAAACATGATAATGTTAATTTTCTTCTATATGAGGACAAGTTGCAGGCTCCTTAGGAAAAGGAAACTTAGGACTGGTTAGATGGAGTGCAATCCAGGAAAACTGTTTGGGTTGAATGGCTGCCGCATGTAACTGAAATATTGCTAAAAAACAATGTTTATTTTATTTCATAGTTTGCTATGTTGGACCATTTTACCAATCAGAAGTCAAGTTTCCTCTGTTGTCCTGTAGAAGAAGTAGAAAAGGTTGTCATGACGATGGATGGTAATTGTGTTGAGGAAGTGAGACAACTTCAGTCATTTATGAGGTATAAATATTGTCTGTTTTCTGTTTTGTTTCAGTTTGCTCTGAACTGAAATAGACTGATTTACAAACTTCTTCTTTTTCTCAGTGATTACTGCACTTACTGCAATTTTGTGCAGTTGCAGAAAAAGATTTTTTAGTATTATTTATTTTGGTTTAACAACATTTTTCAAAATATTTTCAGTTATACACGCTGGTCAATTCACCAAACCAGTTTTTTCTGGTTGGTATTCTAACCAGTACTAACTTACCTTCCACTAGGCAATGGCATTTTCTCCACACATAGAGGAAAAAAGTCATGGAAGGGTATGACATGCTGCAACCAGGATTCAAAGCAGTGTTTCAAAACCAGCATACTAACCACTAGACCACAGCCATATTAATTGAAATCTATTTTATAATCAACTATGGTGACTGTCATACATTTTCTGATACATCTTATAAAAAATACGGTTACACACAGTTATAGTGAGCCAGGATAAAGTAAACAAATGGAATAAGTGGAATGATTTGATTTACCCTTCACTATCTTCCTTTTAATATTTTAGGATATAGTGAAATATTTGTATACTGAAACAATTATTTCAATGTAGTCATGTTGTACTGTATGATTTCAGATATGTTGAGGAGTGTGATGTTAAAGAGCAGCCTGAACTACTTCTAAATGAAAAATTTACAAAGGTATTAGTGCAAGATTTATTCAATAATTCATATCAAATAAGAGTAACTTAAATGTAAAAAGAATTTCGTTGCATGTTTGCCAATAACAGTATATCTTTATCTGTTGTTAAATGACCCATAGAAACTGTCACAGAGAGAAGGGAGAAAAGATGCAGGTGAACTACAGTCTTCACGAAAAACTTTTTTTAAGCACTGGACATTCGGGCCAGTGAAAATGCAAAATTTACTGGACCAAATTAACTTTCAGTGGACCAAGATGAGAATACACACAATTTTATAATTTGGCTATAACATATTTTTTAGAGTGAATCAAATATTTCATTTTCTGTCCTAAAAAATGGTAAAATTATCACTGACCTTTTCAAATTTACCGGACCGATGGCTAATTTGGTGGACTCGGTCCAAGGACTGGTGCTAAATTCGAAGACTAGAACTAGCGTTTACATCCCTACTCTTTTTTTTCAAATAATTTTTCCTGGTACTTTATCATGCCCTGGTTTAAGCATCGATACTTGGCTCACCATTTTTCCATGATTTTCTAAACATAGAACTTGGGTCAGTTGTTGGGAGTGAGATTAATCAATAACAGATTGTATCAGTAGTAACTCGGTTCATTTCTTGTTCTTGAATCAAGCCATTATCTATGTAACTTATTGTTTTGTTACCGTTTTTGTCAACTAGTATATTGTTTTGATTAGTTTGTTTATTTTTGAAATACAGTTAAACTTAAGTATTTAGACCATCTTTGGGCCAGTAAGAAATCTTGTCTTAATATTTAATTGGTCTAATTATCAAGTATATGAAATGGGTTAGGATTATGTGTCTGTAATCACATATTATATAAGTATGTAAAAGTAGAAAATTGATAATACAATACAATAGATTTATTTGCATAAACTTTTACAAGTTTATCGCCATTTACAAAATGATACAAACAAGATGGCGATAACAAAATACAAGTACATATGAGAAAAGTATTATAATGCAATACAAATACCTATGAATAACAATATCAATTATGCTCTTAATACATTTGCTAAATAAATGAATTTCGATAGTCTATTTAATAAATTAATGATGCGTTTAACAATTTTTTGAAAAGTAAAGGTAGAAAATTGATAAAATAGTTTGGATGGGAGTATGAATTCTCATAAATGATAATATACAATTGAATAAAATCTACTGTCCAGTTCAGATTTACCACAAGACAAACTTACAACATGTTTTCCCATCAGAATATTGAATATCTTGAATGCATTATACTCATTAAAATTCTTTACATTTCAGTTACGCATTATTGAATTGATCAACAGGATACACAAATATCATGTAGACTTTTTTCCAATGCTTCGTTGCTTACATTCTCTTGTTAGTAAACTCCCGGGATATCCTCTTGGAAGACAGGTATGTTTTATATATTTTGTATAGATATGAGAAAGGTTGAAATATCTTGATATATCTGTTCTGAATTATGGAAGTTCGGATATTCAGAAGTACAGACTGTATAGAAATTAGAGGCAATATTTGGGACCAAGAAACTTGTTCAGTTTTTTTGTAGGGTTTGGTTTTCAGAAGTTTGTTGTGAGTTCAGTCCCCAGGTTTGGCTCAGTCCAGCTGTCTGTGGCAAATTTAACTGAAGATATTACATCCTATGTTAAATTGTCACCCATTTCTGAATTATGTGGGGTACCTTGGCAGTAGCTTTCAGATAGAATTAAGACCTAAATGAAGTCCAGGCAAGCTAGTTAGGATAACTGCCCGCCACAATATAACTGCAGGGCCTTTTTTCCTTCCATAACAGAGGATGAAATTACCAAAAATAAAACACTATTCTAACTTGGTTGTCTCCAAATTTGGCCAAAATTCCCATTTGAATTTCCCATAATGAAAGGCTAAGGCCTCTTCCCAATTTTTGGAAAAAAGGCCCTGAACTGAAATAATAAAGAATGAATCTGATGAAACATAGAATTTTAGTTTTACTTTTTAAGATAAGTTCTTTCTTAAGAATATGACTATTTTCTGTTACCAGGTACGTGAAGTGTACTCAATGTCTTTACATGGCAACATCTATGATTCCGAAGACTACAAGCAGGCCATTAATTTAATGAAGTAAGACAATATTTCCTATATAAAAGTTTATCTTATGTGTTGAATGTTTCCATGTTGTAAATTCTGCAGTTATTTGTATGTTTTTGTCTCCACCTCAGTGGATATAAACCGACCTAAGTGATTTGTTGAAATGCTACAGGTGTACATATTTAGTGATGTAGTGAATTTTTCAAGATGAACAAAGCACATGGGAGGTACGCCCATCTATACCCCCCCCATTTTTGTATATAAAAATAAATAATGTTACATGTCAAAAAAGTGCTTTTGTCATCATCCTACTTCAGCTAAATAGGTTTGAAATGATATGTTTTTATTTTAATGAATATTATACAACAACAACTGCATATACAACAACAACATTTGAATGAATAAATAGTCTGAAATTCACAGCAAATCAAAAACAAATCATTGCTGTTCTTTTCGTTGTTCTGGTTTTATTTCCAATTCTAATAAATCTACGCATTTTGATTGGTCAATTTAGGGAGTTTACACTTCGATAAACTCCTTTTCAATCGGATACCCTTTGTTTCTGTTCATCGTCGACGGACTACTTTTGACCTAATTATGTTATTACAGATTCAGTTATACAGGCTTTATTCAATGTGTGTTATGAGGTCAGATGTAGTTAACACTTCGATGGTTGACCACAAATGAACGTTTAAAATCCTACAATAAGCCATACTACTTTACTACATTTGTATTTACATTCCTATCTGATGACGTCATATCTTGACGTCATCAAGTTATACATGTATAATAATTTACCAGCGAAAGAGTTTTAGCGGTTCATGCCCGTCATTTAAAAGAATTGAATTAAATTGGAAATAAAAGGATTTGACATAAATCCCTTCGGGCTTTATTCAATGTGTTATGAGGTCTGAGGGAGTTTACACATCGATAAACGACCAGAAATGAAAGTTTAATCCTATAATATTTGAAGCTAATAATAAATTTCCATCAGTATTGTGCCACATGTTAGAATCATTCCAATTTCGAAACGTCAATTATACTTACTTGGACATTTACTAGTGTTAGCCAGATTTTTAACTATATACCTGGTTGTTAGATTGGAATAAATTCTCAGGCATTTGGGCAGATAGATAGGTGTTAGTCGGTGTCAAGCAATTGGTTTCTGTATAAGTTGCTGACAAATTGGTAAATAGTAAGATTGTACTTTGGTGTTCTTGGGTCAATGTTACTTTTAAAGATAAAGGTAAATGTTTCGCTTCAATAAACTGTTGAAAACCTAGTTATATTTGTGTCAAAATACAAAGCTTACCATGCCTCTACTGACATATTCTCTTATATTGTTGTAACAATTTTTTTTTCAGAATTTTCTCAAAAGATGATTTAAAGACAGCTCTAACACAATGCAAGGATTGTCTGACATCTAAAAACTTGCAGGATGTATCCAAAAGATTAGATATGTACCTACAACAAATTGATAACATAGATAGTAAGTGGCATTTAACTTCTGTCTAATTTGTGATCAGAGGCCTTTGAGTGGAAGAAGAAATGTAGTCATTATGCATAATCTGGTTATATACATACTATAGTATCATTATTAGTCATGCTTGAAGAATTTTTCGTGCATGTGTTATGGGCAAAGATAGGTATGGGAATTCATAACCAAAAATTCCTGCCTGCTTATTTAAATGATACCAAAGTAAAATTCCTTTATTCAGACAGTTTGTGGGTCAAAATTTGGCTGCAACAATGTTATGAAAATACCTGATACCATACTATTCCAATACATGTTAGTGACTCTACTCAACGGTTGATCTGTGAGCTATTGTTGTTCTATGAGTATGAGACATGAATGTTTGTGGTTAATTTTCAGATGTTACAGAAGAAGAAACAGAGGAAGAGCCGACAGCTGACACAAGTCTACCTAGCAGAGCATCTCTCCATCAACTTAGACAGGTAATATATCAGTATTACATTATAAAGAAAGTGCCTCTGCCTTAGTCTAGTATTATCTTGGTCTTCTTTTGAAATTCCATAGCTATCAATATATGTAGGCAGAAAGCTTTCGAATGAAGGAAAACTCTTTGACTTAGATATCATTTGATGACATTTTGTGGTAATTTGTGTATTGTACACTTAAATCAGTATATAGAATTAAATTGATCAATATTTTCTCAGATATGACTATCATTGAGGATAAACAGAACAAATTTATTCTTAATAATCTGTTTACTGATATCAAGTATCAGGCATCATCTCTCCTTTTTGTGCCACCACTCTGAAAGATGGGGGTCAGATAGGGGGAATGTAGCTTTGCCCTTGTCTATCAGTCTGAAAATCGTGTGATGCATATCTTCAAATATAATAGGGACAGAGTGATGAACTTAAAAAGTAATGTTTATCTGCTGATGAAGTTGTGCATAAAGGGTTTTTACTCTGTCAAAGGCTGTAGACTCTGGAGTTATCTGCCCTTGACTTTGTATTTAAGTATTACATATTTGAAAATATTATGTCACACATAGTGTATCATGACCAGAATAATTGACTGGGGGCTTTTGGTGTCCTATGGACAGATTTATAGTTATCCACATCTTTTGTTACATTAATACATTATAATTAACATTCTAGAGACTTCAAGATATGAGTAAAAAACAGAAGAAGTTGACACCTTATGAAAAGTTACGAGGAGAGATCATTAATTACCTTGATGATATAGTTAGGTATTGTACTTGTGCAATTTTGTATTAGAAATTAAATATTCTAGTGTGTTGTACTTATTCAATTATATCATTGTTAAACACACACTGAAGTATTGTTGTTGGCTGATGTCAATTTTGTAAGGTTGGATAGTATTTCTTAATAAAAATAATCTTTTAATTCATGTATGCTATTTGAAGTTGAAAAGAAAAGTAGCAGATGTATAGTAGTATATGACATTTTGTAATCTTATCTTAAGTATTAAACATACCTTTTGGTGCATAAACTTTATCTTATAAGAATTCTATGTTTTATCTGGCAAACTTTTGTATAGTTGCCAACGGAAGTGTTGCTAGGCTTGCATTCGTAATCAAAGTCGACAGCACTTAAAGTTAGTTTACCATGTTGGGACAGCCATTCTGTGTCCTTATGCCCATGGAACAAGACTGATGACAGATAAACAGTGAATGAATTATGTTATTCACCTGATAAAAAGTAATTTTTTTTCTTCCGATTTATCAGGAAATACATGAAGTGTCCTCTGTCTCTTCCTCTACATGAAATATTTTATTACAACTCATCCAAAGTACTGAAACATCGACTTAATGCTTCACCAAGATCATCCCTGCAGATGGCTCTCAATAATCCTCATTGTTATCTCCAGGTAAAACATTTCAATCAATATGTTATCTTCATGACTTTACTTATAAACAAAAGTATGCGATAGTTTGAAAAATGCTATAGTTTGAATTTTTTTGGCATTCCTGTGGCATTTCAAACTTGCATGATTCAACTGTGTTATCTTTAAGAAATATGTGTTATTAGTAAAAATTACTGCCCTCGTAGGGTAACTTATTTGGTTTCCTTAAATTTTAAGTTAAGATTTCTATCATTTATTTCAGTGTCAGTGCTGTTCATCAGATTCTGCTCAAATAAGATGTACAATGCCAGATACATGTATTGTATATAAATTACATCTAGAATGTGGACAACTTATCAATCTTTATGATTGGATGCAGGTTGGTAGACTGTCGGGTTTATTTCAAACAAGTAAAATGTCAATTTTCTACCTATCTGTTATCTACCAGTACAACTGAACAAGCAAGTCTATCAGTCATTTTATCTTCTTTTCTTCTTCTCTGTCTCAAAATAATTTAGTAAAATGTTTGGGTTTTACGACTGGCTGTTTCAGTTTCATACCAGAAGACAGTTACACTGTTTTCCTGACATCTGTTTATAGTACATGTTATAGTACCTATATGATATCTACCAGTAGAAGAAAAGTATATCAGTCTATCAGACATTTGATCTTTTTTTCTTCTTCTCTGTCTCAAAAAAATTTAGTAAAATGTTTGGGTTTTACGACTGACTATTTCAGTTTCATACCAGAAGACAGTTACACTGTTTTCCTGACATCTGTAACAGTACATGTTAACTTCTCCCCTAGGATAATAAGTGGTGGAGGAAGAATGACTTCTGTACAATTTCTTATACCAAATTGTCTTATAGAACACCAGCTTCACCCTGTGTTTGAACTCACACACCAGAGATCTACAATCTATTGAACTAAGTGAGTTAACTCCTACTGTTTTCTGTTTCCAGGCTTTTATAATGGTTGTGAGCCCAGAAGAGAGCGAAGTGTCAGCTGAACAGACTAGCAAGTTACAGTATCCTTTAGTGATTGTCTATTTGGTTTTTTTAGTAACATATGTAATGGGGCATATGGTAAATGTGATGAGCCTCCACAATAGAAAACTGTTGTCCATATTCTATGTCCCTAACAGTTCTTATTTAATCTTCATCAAATTGAAGAAATAATTTTAATTTTCCATTGAGCTCTTGCGTTATGGCCCCTGGTTCTTTGCCCTTTTTCTGCTCTGTTATAGGAACTGTTAGGAATTATTTGGCTCTCTAGTTGTGAAGTATGTTTTGAAAATAAAGCCTGACCTACCATGACCCTAGACTTGTTATAATGCCCAAGGAATGGTACATCCTCTGTCTCAAGTGCTTCATTGATTATTGAAAAAAAAATCTTATGAATTTAATTTTCGCTGACTTCTTGGGAAGAAAAATATCGCAAAAAATGTTATTGTGTAAATTAAATGATTAATAAAAATTATTTTGACCTATGATATATTTGTGAACATTTGATTCTGATTCTTATTGTGAAATTTGCCATACATGAAAAATTGTGATATCTGGTATAATATTAATATAATTAGACATGGACTGACACTAATGTATGCCTATATGAAATGTTTCACTATTAGTAATGATAACTACAGTAATCGAGGGCTGAGCGCAACACTGTCGTAACTTGTTCTTATTTCAATATGAGTTACGACACTGTTGCATTGAACCCTCGAGTTGTAGCATTATGAATGATGTGCCTGTTTTATGATATTACAATACTATCTTGTGAGTTATAGAATAATGCTGATGTGAGATATTTTACCTTAACACACGTACAGAGCACGTTTTATTCAAGCTGTTTCACAGTTACAATTTCTAGGGTTTGTCAAACCAACGAAGAGGAAGACTGATCATGTAGCTAGACTTACATGGGGAGGATGTTAATTGTGTGTTTCATTGTACAGATCAATAGGTCCTTCTTGAAGAATCTTGTGTATAATAAACCATAAACAGTACTTGTCTTGGGTAATAGATCTGTCTCCAAGGTCAAAAATCTTGTTTCTGCTCAGTCTATTTCAGATTATTTTATTTGTTTACTATGAATGTATAAATGTTTTTGTTCATTTTTTTTGCTTTCATAATATTGTATAAAAAGTAAAAGATAATTTATTTATTACTTACTTGAGAATATTGAAAGCACAAGCTTGAGATTTGATCCAGGAGACTGATCTCAAGTTTGATAATTTCAGTCCTATCTGATAGTTCCCTTCTGCTTCTCCAAGCTCATTGGTTGAATCAATGTAAATATTATGAAATAAATTATACAAAAATAATGAAGTCTTTCTCTTTATATAATTTTTCTATTTATGAGATTAAGCATTACTCTAGTCATAATAATTTCTCTGAGTTATTAAGCATTGCTGATGCCATGTATACAAGGCTTGAAGTGTAGGCCTCAGTGGTCAAGTGAGTATGGTCTCTAACTAGTAGTCACTAGCCCCTCACCTCAGTGAGTTTGAATCCCATCTGGGATCAGAAAAAAATCTTATGTGTGGTAGCCGTCCGGCTGGTTTTTGATAGGTTGGTAGTTCTATCCTGGTATATTCCTCAGCCTTTAAAGCTGGAAGAGTTGTCACATGACATTGGCTGTGCAAGGTTAAACCCATGAGAAATTGGTGTAAATTCATTTGGAGTGCAACAGTTATAAAGTATTTGTAATCAAGAAGAATGATACTCTGCAAAAGTAGATATGAATAAATCATCCTATCCATTTTCTGATTAATGTGTGAAATAAAAGCAAAAACTGCTTACAAACTATGAAAAACTGTTTATCCAACACGTCATTGAAAACTGCACCATGAAGCAAATTACTGCACCAATCTGTATAAACATTAGTTAAAGTTAACCACTGGTTGAATTTGAGGATGGGCTAAATTTTGGGATAAAGTCATAGAATGAACTGAGATTATTTTATACCAAATACATGTACACAATAGTCATCTTGCGTTTGGCACTATGATAGCAGTCATTTTCTCTGATTAATTTCATTACTGAACCTACAATTTAACCCAGTGGTAAAATTAAACCAATGTTTATACAATTGGGTGCCGATTGTTGAAATTCCACAAAATGTTAGATAAGTTCCAAATAATCATGTTTCACATCTGCTTTCTCAGATAATTTATCAGTTAGTTGTGTGTCACATGTCTGTGATAACATTCTTAATGGAGGTAATTGGTTTCCATCATGAAGGTGACGTGGAGGTGGTTGTGGCCTTCTGGGAGTGACGTCTACATATACAGGGTCCGATATTTCATTTCGAGACAATCTCGCTGTTGAATCCTGTCGGTAGGTTTTGTGAACAAAATATAATTCATCCTTATTTTTTCTTAGCTTTCTTTCTGCCTTTCTCCAAGCGTAGAAGAATCCAATAGTAAGAACTACAAATACAAGCATTAGTCCAAGAAAGAGAAATGATAAATTGTTGACCTTGGATTCATCCCTGGTCTTATGTTCTCCATTGGATGGTAGAATTACTGCAGAAGTTGAAGATTTTTCATTATCTTGTGTTGTCGTTGGTGCCATTCCAGAATGTTTATCATCAGTTGTCTCATTCTTGTAAATCTGATCACTATTATAATGATATATTTCCATCGGCTTTATTGTTGACACACCTCTAGATTCTGGTGTAGATAAAGTAGGAGATTTTGTTGTTTTCATTTCTGTTGAATGTAGATTAGATGTTGAAGTAAACGTTGCGGTTGTAGGAGATATACTTGTAGTTTCCATGGCAACAGAATTTGTAATTTCTTTATGAATGTTGGTCTCTGTTGTTGGTACAGTAGTGAAAGGATTATGTGTAGCTTTAGTTGTTGATGTCTGATAAAATTCTGGCGTAGACACTGCAAGTAATTAAAATCTCAATAGTTTTATGTGTTATACAAACACACATGCATTTATACACACACGAACGAAACAGCAACTAGATCTTTGAATGACTTCATAATGAAGTGGCTCTCTTAAGTGATGACATGAATCACGCAAGCATTGGAATTGAGCATGATAATTAAGTTCTATTGTGCTTTACGACATGTAAAATATACTTTGATATTTATGGCATTGTGTTTGTAATTTTCTAAATACATGCACTAGTTAGTATTCAGTCATATCTGTGCAACTGATGACCTATACTGGGCAACCACCTGTCTTTAAAAGCAACTTGTGCTATTTTCATTGGGTGGTTACCTAAGACAGATCAAAGGGTAATGTGAACAATAGATCATACCAGGTATTTTTACACTAGGTGTCAGACAATGACATTGAAAACATCCTTTCTGGTCAAATTCTCTTTGGCAAGTTACGGGACAATTCATCCAGGTACTATCACTCACACATCCAGTGTAGAACCCTTGACCTAGATTAAACTTATATAATTAATATTCAATTATGTTAAATCAATCTTAATGCATGAACAAACTTAAAACTGACAGTAGTAACTAAAATTTTCTTTCTATTCAGTTTACATCTGCTTGATAGAAAGCTAATGATGATAATAGATATCAGTCAACAAATACAACGTATGATCATAATATAGAATTATAGAAATATAACAGCTTAAATGACAATCGGAACGATTGCTTAAATGATTACAAGGAACAGCAATGGAGCTATACAAAAACAAATTCAAAATACAGTTAAAGCCCCATAAGCTTTTTGTTATAAAACATTTATGCAAAAATCAAACAATCGCTGATATTATCCCAAGATAATTATTACCGACGAAACGAGCCATTTTTCTTCCAAAAACAATCATTTCACTGTGATTTTTGCTTTTGTAAAGAGCGCGTGACGTCACTTTACTACGTGTGCATAGCATGACTGCGGGAAAACTCAGGTGTTCTATAAATAGTATTTATTTCAATGATATTGAAAAAAGTAAACATTTTTTCTTGCTATAAAGTATATACGCACGGGAGGAAAACACACCAGATTCCTCTGTTATAGAACAAACAGAAACTATTGAGACCAATACATTTATAAGCTTATGGGACTTTAAAACAATTAGTGTTATTATATTGGTAAATTCAACACCCAAAATCGAGGAAAAGTATTTCACCACCAGTGAAGAGTATAGTCTATATTATTTCAACAATGGTATGTTTCTGCAAATTATTTAGTTTATTGAATGAATTGCTTAATTCAGTAACATTAGATACGAATCTGTTGGAGTGGGTTAACATCTTTTTGTCAATAATTATCTTATCGTTAACTTTAGGTTCCATTTTTATTAAGTAGTGTGACAACATATTATACATTCGAACAGGATGAATTGTGCGCGTTTCTCGCTCAGATCATCGAACAATGTTCCAATCAGGCTATTTTTATGTACCTGTGGTACCTATGATGTTTTTTTAACTAAGATTAAACAAATGCTAATTAATTTGAGACTGCAAAATATTTTTTTGTAGTATTTGCATGAAAATTCATGCCATTGAAATTAAATTATTAAGTTCACTTACCTGGATTTATTGGTGGAATTGGTAACGGTAGACCATTTTCTGGTAAACCTAGATTGTTGCCTGTACTACATGAAGGATTACATATATAACAACCTGATTGTTGTTTCCGTAGACATACCGACTGACACGTCTGTAAGGGACATTTTCTGTTCATCATGTTTATGTTCATGCTGGCTAAATCCATAGCATTTCCACTTACTGTTCCGTATACAAGAATAATACATTATATACATAAGAAGAGAGTAATAAAAATGACATATACATGTATACATAACTCAGTAACCCGACCAGTAAGTACTCTTGCCGACGGACCACTGTCAAATTCGGGATACAAGTATTTAAAGTTTCATTTTGGAATTTATGGCAAATATAAAATGTATATTTGGAAAGACCAGTTATAGGACCATATCTGTTGCATCAAAGCAAAAACTATTTGCACACAAAAATAGTTTGCCAAATTTTAACCAGAGAATTCGAAAAATTATGTTTCCTTTTTCATTTGTGATAAAACTCCTGAAAGTGAAGTTGACTTGACTATGCATGGTTCGAACTCGTGATTGGAAGGTGGAAATGTGAACAACTAGGTCAATAGGAAAACCAATTCCAGTGAATTAACTTAAATTCTACATAGTAAAATGGGTAATTTTTTTACCCCAGAAAAACATCAGAATGCATCTCTGGCATTCTAAGAATATTTGTTTCCAGGGGAGCATATGCCTCCGGACCCATCTACTGACGGTACGTAACCCAGAATTTCCCTGTCATGGCTTCACACCAAGTATCATAACCATTAATTATCAATTGGCATAGTAAATAAGGAAATGTTGTTTAAAGAAAATATGGACGCCACTTTATGATGGACGCAAAGCAATCACAAAAGCTCACTTTGAGCACAAAAGTGTGCTCAAAAGGTGCAGCACTTGATGGAGTTCAGTTGTATTTTAAAATGTTCTCGATTTCCAACCCAGTGACTCAATTTTTAGACAAAACTTAGCTGATTAAGCATTTATGAAACTTATTGTTTTACGAAGATTATTATAATGATGTGTGGTATCGCAACTTACCTTGTCCCTGAGGTTTAACAACACTAAATTTCAGCAACAGCAGTAAAACCAGAAATAACATTGTTGTTTAAATCCAGTCAGTGTTTTATCACTTAGTCTGAATCCATTTTAATATCAATGCATAAAACTGACCAACACAATTTCAAAGAATATCCGTCTTTCAATAAATGATTATTGCATTGTCACACTAATTAATGACCATGGTTGTTCAGTTTTTTTTAAAGAGATACGTGTATATGTACATTGAAGCAATGCTGAATTTCCGGGAATCGAATACATTGTATATGTATATGCATATCATTTAGCTCCAAACATTGCTTATTGACTGTAGTATAGGTAAAACAATACAATTCATATATGTTCTGTTGTATATAATGAAATAGCGTATTATCTAGTGAACTTTACGGACTTGCTCCTATACCCAGATGGCCCTGACGTGATCAGTAACATTGTAAGATAGCACTTTCTATATGATCACTTCATTGGTAGATAAAACAGTTACTATCATTATATTCTGATAAGTGACCAACACACTTCAGGTCATCATAGACATTAAAGATTAAATAATAATAACTGATATTAGACATTTATTCTACAGATATTGTATTAATGTCAGTTATGTATAAACAGGCCTGTGTCTAGAAAAGTATAGGAAAAAAGGTTGACGCATGTATAGATGCTCTGCACTGGGCCTGATAGAACTAGGGAAAACACACAAATTGAAAAATGTGGGAATATATATGCCCAGCTTGCTCCTGTATCTTATCTCCCCTCTCTGGGGCAGCTCTGAATTGACCTCAGTTGTCGAATGAGCTGTTAAACGACAGATAAAAGAATAAATCAAACAGGAATGTTGGTCTGTTGGTGGTGGGGTAGTAGAAGACGTTACACTCCTTGTGTTATCTATATGTATATAGAACGGTATATGAACGAGGCTCGGGTTATGTTTTTTGTGGCCTATTGTTGTTATATGGATAAAATTTCAGGTTCCTGTGTCATAATACTGAGGTACTAATAGTCATTTAACTAGATTTTACTTTTAGTCAAATTTATAAATTAATAACTTGTGGAGGTGTGTTCCACAGGTTTCTGTGATTGTAAAGATACTCTCCATGTATCCAGAGAAAAGGAACGCTATACATTTGTATTCTCATTCAATATTTTAATTCATTTATATACATGAGTATCTCCTATCAAAAATCAGTAACATCAATAAAAGTCTCACAGACATAAGTAGATACTGTTTTATAATAAAATCTCTTCAAGTACATGCATACGTACAGATCTTATTTATATCAGATATGCATGATCACGTTTCTTTTTTCAATATGATCTCGTAACAAAATAATGTGACATAATTCGTTTTTAATAAGATGAACATACAAACATACATACATCAACAAGTAGATATACACAAGACATAAAGCTAGCAAAACCATAAAATATTATAAAGGTAGGCATAAATCATTTTATATCAGTGAGTTCAAAAAATAATCTTGATGGTTGACATAATACTGGATTATAATATCCTCTGCAACAAAGAGTCTATGTAACAGCTAAGTCTTTGATAAAACTTACAGATTCACAAACATGGTTTTAAAAATACAAGTTTATCAGCACACACATTACTGAATAAAAGTGCAGTAAAACAATAAACATAATAATTTAAGAAATATACAGTAAAACTCCCATATTACGGACATTTGTGCTTTCTGGGAAAAAATTCTTTAATAGCAGGGTGTAATAGTCCATTCTGATAAAGCCTATTTCAATTTAATACAATGATGCAGGGTTTTTATTTAGTTTTCCTGTAAGAGGCTACACCTAGATTGAAGGAGGCTTTCCATGCTCATTTCCAATGCCGTAAATAGTATATTTGGGATTTCTAGGTGGCCAATTTTTGCTTCTATGCAATTTGGCCTCTGGTTGCCTCTTATAGAAAACACTGATGATGTATCTAATGAATGCTAATAATGGCAACAAGGTCTTCCAACAGAGATGACAAACTATCCTAACCTACAATATTTCTAATACAAATACATCAAGATGTAAACCTTGTTATATAGTAGTTATATACATCAAAGCACTGAAAGTACTCATGGACACTTAACTAACATAGACTAGCACTGCAGCATGGAACGTGACTAGTTTAACAATTGCATGATCGTAATCCTATCATTTTCCAATAAACAGATATACTAAAAAGTTTGTATCAAAACCATTTCATACATAACTAAGATGCTAAATTAAAAGTCTAATTCTGTCATAACTGTTCTATAAACTTCTGTCGAACATAAACTGACTTCATCTCTTCACTCAAACCATCATCTGAAAATACAATAAATTTGGTTAAATTCTCATATTTGCAAGAATGAATTAGGTAAATTTCTAACACATACATTATAATACAAATGACATTTAGAAATGTTAAGGAAATAGTACCAGTGAAATTGCGAGACAGCAACAAATGTACAAAAATTCTAGTAGATTTGAAGTAACATTTTAGCTTTATTGGGAAGTGTTTAATCACTTAATACAGGGGTCTCGGTATTCGTAACAGAACAATAATAGTAAACATAATGAGGAGCAAAGGGGTTTGCCACGAAAAAAAATCCTAAAAAGAAATTTATGTATATATGAGTAAAATGTTTTGGACTGCGTTGCAATAACATGGAAGTTAGTAACATGTGTTGGAAAAATCAAATTGTCAAAGTTCTTTCCCTTCTATATATAAATGGGTTACATGTGGAAATTTTTTTAATGGATTTTTTTTCATGACAAACCCCTTTCATGAGGAGTACATCCTTTGATAAAACCTTATAAATCCGTACATATCCACAATCTACTTAATTTCTCATAATTAAATATAAAAATTTAACTGTAACCTTTTAATTTGGAGGCCAGTTCTCCAGCCTGTGTATCATCTACAAGGTTACTTTCCAGAGCAAGTACTTTCATAAGGACATTGTTTAGCTGTGTCTCTGTGTTACATCTTTCATCATCTAACTTAGTCTGGTCATCAATACTCAGTCTGTGATATTTCTCAGCTAGCACAGTGTACATATTTAATACATCAACCAGAGTTTCTCTACCTAGTGGACTACTTTCTGTAGTGACAAAATACACACAGTGTTTGGTAATCCTGTCTGATTCTGACATTAAAGTCTTCCAGATGATGTTAACAGTTTTAAACACTGTTGATATATCAGTCACATGACCAACATAATCCAGCAACCATCTTAAAACAACAACGTCAACAACAGCAAGTTCATCAGAATCAGCAACCGGTGAGGTCATCTTCCAAACATCAATTATCTGGAAAATCTCTTCAGCAATCTGAACTTGTACATCATCTTCGAGCACATTACTGGCAGGAACTCCAACCTCACCAGTGGCCTGATCCACTTCCATTTCCTCAAACACATGCACTGAATCTTGCTTCTTGCTCTTTTGAGCATTCGTGCTTTCTAAGAGGCTTGTGTCTCTACCGAGAGATTTCAGAATGTTCCTCATAGATTGTTCCAGAGATTTAGACTGTGTCCACTTGTTCTGACAGTTAAGTAATAGCAGCAAAATGTCAGAATGTGACACAGTCTGAGAAACATGGCCGCGCAGTAAACCAGACATAGACTGGATATGTTTTAATGTAGCAGACAAAGTTTTTACATAGACCAGTTTAGTATCATCACTCACATCTCTGTAAAAAGAAGAATAAAATCAAAATGGATGCAAAATCACAGGACGGAGTCGAATATCAACAATCATGATAATTTAAACTATATTTTAGAACTTATAAAACACAAAAAATCACCTGGTTATATAATATTGTCACCAAATCATAACATACAAATTTTTTTATTACATGTACAAGTATTATGGAAAAAAAATCCATTATATTCAAAGCATTTAGCAACATGGCCACTGAGGCCCATGTTTTTGAAAACCTGAGAAAGTTATAAAACTTGAAATTAGTCTCCGAGCTCAAATCTGAAATATTGTCTTTAGGTGTATACTTCAAGAATGATGCTAAGATTTGAGATCAGAGACTGTTCTCAAGTTGATAAATAAAATACTTACCTTATATAGAGAAGTAAATTTTTCAAACATGTCAACATTTCTATAGAGAATGCAAGTTGTAGTTTGTCATCATTCGTCTGTTTGTTGTCCACAACGGAACACCATACAATATGTAATAACTTACACAAACTTTGGTGAGGCTGAACTCGATCTCTTGACCTAAATAACAAACATTTAATTATTAAATACTGTACATAGAACATTGAATAAGAAAATAAAACAGAAGTATCCTAATATATATGCTGACATACATACAGGAGTGCAAACTGTCACACTTACTAATAGAAGCAACCGACCGTACTCTTTATACTTTCACTTAACATCTAAATCAATAGCACGTTCCTTTGTTTGTCCAGACCTTTATTACTATATAACTATTTTTAACTAGTAGTTATAGTAGTCTCACTTTACAGTAAACAGACAGTCACACATCCTGACTAAAGCTATTAAAATGAAGTACATACAAGCAAGAAGAAATAATGAAGACATGAAAACATACAATACAGACTTACAGTTTACTAATAGCCACAGCAATCCAAATAAGAAATCCATGATTCTGGCACAAATCTAAAGCAAGTCTACGTTCACTACAAGTAGCCATCATGATATTCAGCACTTGGACCTGTGAATACATGGTAAATATGCATGTAGTAAAACTTCACTAAGCAACCATCTCAATAATAAAAGCTTTTTTTCAAAATGGTTTTCTGCATTTCCCCAACACCCAAACCTAATTATAAAACCATCTCAATATCTTGGACCATTTGTCCCAAAGGTGGCTTTAATATCAAAATGTTCATGTACCGGTATATAAAACATCAGGACTCAAGCATATATTCAAGAATAACAGCTTTTTAATACCGGTACTTTGAATAAAATAACAATTTAATAAACCATTTCTTTTGGCCTTAGCAAACTTACAAATACACAACCATATTCTAATATGACCAACAAAAAATACCAGTAAGAAAGATCATGTGAGAGATTGTACCTGTGATTGTACGTCTGCCATACATGACATATAAAATGATTGTAGAAGTTTGTAGACAAATCTCTTCTCATAAATCCAGTAATCAGCAGATTCTCTCATACCATCATACATCAATGTTAGGATCCAAGATCTCTCTGTTTGGTACTGTAATATATATATAATATACATCTCCACGGAGTAGTTCTAAATATAAACACTAAATCTCTAAAGAAACACTCAATTTTAATACTGATATTACTGAACGCGAAAGTAGGGCAAACTTGTTAATAAACATGCAAGTTAGCATATTAATGACAATGTTCTTGAAATGCTACAGAAAAATTAATTTATATAAATTGATTTAATAACTGTGCATTTTGTTTATGAATACATTTTTTTTGTACTTAAATAATCTATTGCCATTATAGAAATATTTGTATTTCAATAAGTCAACCAGTGTGTTTCTTGTATGATTTGAGTATATGATGACTCACACAGCTAGAACAAAATGGCATGAACCACATCAAAAGTCAGTGTTAACAGCATCTCTTAACAAAAGTCATTGTCATATTTATAAAATAATAATGAGATCCCAAGAAAAGTAAAATTTACCTGCAAAGCTGAACTATTAAATAACTTGAAGAATTCCGGTACATTCTTGACGTCCAGTGAAGGTCTTGCTAGCAAGAAGCTGTTTACGATAGTATACATGTATTCATCTGTAAGTATAAATCACTAGTTGTAACAAGCAGTATGACTTTAGAGAAGAATATTGTTCTTATTTGTAGACATAAGAGACAACATCATGGTGTTCGCAGACATAAGTGCCAATATCATAGTCTTTGCAGACGTTACGGACATTTAAACTTTGGTTTGTGTTGGATGCCGTTTTTCAATGATATTTCAGTTATATACTGCGGCCCCTACACCTTACCAGTTTCCTGAACTGTATTCTAAGCAGTACTTACTTACCTTTCCACAAAGAGCCAGCAAGTTCTCAACATATGGAGTAATATCATAATTTTATCTAAAACAATTTGTATGTTTTGTGGTTTCATTAAACAGGAGATTTTGAAATAAAACAAAGAAACCATCTTAAAACACAGAGAGAAATATAAAAAAAGATTTTAAAAAATGTTCTAACAGTAATACATGGCACTGGACATAGACTCTTGTTCAGGTAAAGATTTCTTAAATTTGAAAAATCTCAATGTCTTAATTAAACAACATCAATGAAATAATTAGTTTTGCATTTTATGTCTCACCTAATTTAAGCAATAACTTGGAAGCTCTGGCCAGGAACTGTGATATTATAGAAGACAACTTATTGTTCTCAGGTAGACTTCTCATAACAAGCTCCACCAAGTATTTCAACTGTTCCCTTTCTTGTAGTTTAGCAATCTCCATGTGACCTTGAAAATTGCGCAATACGTGCACGGCAATATTTCTTACATTCTCGTCATGACTGGATAATGCAGCGAAAACAAAACCCAGACAGCCTCTCTCTGTGAACCTTCGACAATCAATTACACACTCTGAAACAGATATACCACATAAAAATACATATGGACTACAGTCAAACCTGTGAATAATGGCCATCCTTGGCTAAGACATAATGTGACTCTTATTGACAGGTGGCTTTTATTCAGAGGTTGTTTTGTTCTAAATAAACAATGTAAGTTTTTAAAAGAAAGGCCTTTATTCATAGGGTGGTCTTCATTCAGAGGTGGCTGCTTACACAGGTTTGACTGTACTTGATGCCAGTAGGTAACATGTTAAGCCCATGACACATTGTTACATCTTGGCAAACATTTATATGAAGTTACTTTGTAATAACTGAACAAGTTATATCCAGGACTAGAATTCCGAATGGATGCACTTAACTCTAAGACTTGTAGTTTTTGGTGAAATCAAACTCTTCAGTGGTTAGAATGTATGACTGCCCATACTCTAACTACAGGTAAAATTTATAATATAATTGTACATATACACATATTATCATTTCTACAGATGATAACTATACCACTTATCAATCAGTGTATAGTGGTGTAGCCATTTTCCTTAGATTTGAAAATATCTGTTATTCACCACTTTGATTCCATGAAATCAAAGATAGGATGAGGTCACATACATCTTACATTTTGGTCATTATGTATTAGGGTGGTGTTAAACTAATATACAGTACCTGGTTGTACTAGATGGCTCAACAATGGTAGCAGGAAACATGGATCATAACATTCACTCTCAGATTTATACATGTCTGCTGGCTGAGGATCAGATTCCTACAATACATATACCGGTACTCATATACAAAAATACATATATATAAGATTAGAGAAGCAGTTGCATATACACATAGACCTATAACATTGTATCATTTACAGACGGTTACATTCCATATCTAGATAACATTAAGCAATTTTAAAGTTGTATAAACGAGTATTTACTTCTGAATAAATCAACTTCCTATTTCAAGGACTCTGTTAGACAATATCATTAGCTCAGGAGAAGTATAATCAAATTACAGCAGAGCTAAAATGCACTGTACTACTATCTATAGGAAAGTTGATAAGTTATACACATTATGTCAGGTAGGTTCTATAAGACAATCAATTACCTTATCTTACACCTGCTATATAATCAACAAACAAATATTGGTATGTCAATTAAATATGATTGGGAGGGAGAGGGGCACATTTACACAATAGTGACCATAGGTCTTAAGAAAAATAATAGCACTTTACCTGTAACTTTCGTCTGAGTGGAAACTTAAGAATAGAATGTGTCATCAACTTGACGTCAATATTTTCAACAACTTGGATAGGGGTCACTCCCTTTAATGATGGACCGAGGGATTTCCGTAGAGTATGCTGTTCCTGTGCTTTTTCTCCCCATAGGAATGGTCTAAAAATAAACACAGGAAACTAGTATTAAATATTTCATTTTCATAGGGGTTTAACGTTGCACCAAAAACCTGAGTCATTTGGTGACATTTCCAGCTTTTATGGACCTGTTATTTGGTTGGATAGTTTCCTCACATGTGAAAATTTGTCTCCTACCAGGTGTGATTTTAACTCACAGCATGGAGGGATTGTGATTTCTAGTCAATGACTATAACCATCCAAACATGGAGTCCTATGCGAGTACACTATGCAAGTCAACCGAAATGTGAGTACACTACAATGTGAGTACACTACAAATGTGAGTCCACTACAATGTGAGTCCACTACAAACGTGAGTCCACTACAAATGTGAGTCCACTACAAATGTGAGTAAACTACAATGTGAGTACACTACAATGTGAGTACACTACAAATGTGAGTCCACTACAAATGTGAGTCCACTACAAATGTGAGTACACTACAATGTGAGTACACTACAATGCGAGTACACTACAATGCGAGTACACTACAATATGACTACACTACAAATGTGAGTCCACTACAATGTGAGTCCACTACAATGTGACTACACTACAAATGTGAGTCCACTACAATGTGAGTCCACTACAATGTGAGTCCACTACAAATGTGAGTCCACTACAATGTGAGTCCACTACAATGTGACTACACTACAATGTGACTACACTACAAATGTAAGTCCACTACAATGTGAGTCCACTACAAATGTGAGTCCACTACAATGTGACTACACTACAATGTGACAACACTACAAATGTGAGTCCACTACAATGTGACTACACTACAAATGTGAGTCCACTACAATGTGAGTCCACTACAATGTGAGTCCACTACAAATGTGAGTACACTACAAATGTGAGTACACTACAAATGTGAGTACACTACAAATGTGAGTACACTACAAATGTGAGTACACTACAAATGTGAGTACACTACAATGTGACTACACTACAATTGAGTCCAATACAATGTGAGTACACTACAAAGTGTCTACACTATAATGTGGGTCAAATGTGAGTACACTACAATGCGAGTACACTACAATGTGAGTCCAATGTGAGTCCACTACAATGTGAGTCCAATGTAAGTACACTACAATGCAACTTCACTATAATGTGCTTCCAATGTGACTACACTACAATGTGACTACACTACAATGTGAGTCCACTACAATGTGACTACACTACAATATGAGGTAAAGCCACATGAATGAAATACTGCTTTTAAACTTTACCTGTAAACATCTTAATATATTTCGTGAGATAACAATGTGCTTGACAGTTATCTTATTCTGATAAAAACATCCCTTGACTGATATATCACACATTGTATTGTACATTGTATATAATATTTGAAACTAAGTGCCCACCTTAATATTTTTTTCACATTACATAAAGTATTATTTAACTATACATGATGTTAAGCATAGAATACTTAGAATTTGTAGAACTTTTTTTAGTTTGAATAGTATTTTGTTTGGACGCATAATCTAGGAAACAATTTTTATTTCAGTATTATAGACCAAGAAACAGAAAATATTTATCAATTAGCCTCAACCTATCTACAGTTTACAATACAACACAAATCTATCTATCACGTTATAAATCTAGTGCTGAATAAAGACTGCAGTCAAATGATGTTTTGGATTCTATTTTTGGTAATAATTCAATGTACTGAAGGATTTTTAGTGTCAGAACCTTCCCAGAATGCATCACTGCAAGAAATTTACGTAGACATCAAGTCAGAACTTGATAACCTGACTCAGCAGATTGTTGAACTACAAGAGGCTTACTACAATCTTACGCAGGAAAATGGTGAACTACAAGTCGAAATACACAACCTAACTGTTGATTACGAGACAGCTCGTTATGATCTTACAGTAGCGTTTAATGAAAATATTAAGTTAATGAATGAATTTAAGGCAGTGGAATCTAAGTATGACCAAGTTTCAAAGGAATTCAATGACATGACAGAAGTGAATGATATCATCGAACATCAGTATAAATGGTTCCTCTGCCAATACAATGAGTTAAATGAGGAATATATATCACTGAAAAATAATACAGGAACCAGTTCAACTCCAGGGAACCATGGTAACCAAGGAAGTAATTCAAATGTGATGTTGAACAATAACGTAACATGTCCTCCTAAAGGTTTGTACCAAGTTTTACAGATTTATATAAGAATGAATGTCATAAAATACAGTAAAACTTCACTTGGCAAACACCTCAATAACAATAGACTTATTTATCTATCGTTTTCAATATTTTTTCTACATTTCAACTGGATAATGAGGCCAGCAAAGATGGTTGTTATATAAAGGTAAAACTGTAGTTCCTGGCTCACATTTTGATTTTAGTAACTAGTATAATCACAAAATGAAATTAAAATCTAATCAACTTCATGAGTAAGTTATATCACTTAGTGCAAGAAAAAGAGTTTTAAAAAAAGTAGTTGAAACATGAAAAAACATAAACAATATGCATTGCTACACAGAACTATTTATCATGTGAGTGTTTAAATTGTTTTATACATTCAGAACTTGCAAGATTGGGGTTTGCAGTTTCCTATCCAAACAGGGGAGAGTACTCTACTCTAGGACTTCTACCTTTTACGAATACTTTCTACAATGAAGAACAAGGATTCAACGAACAACAGGGAAAATTTGTATGCAAAATTCCGGGTCTGTATGTTTTTATAACAACATTACTACGTCAAGTTGGACAACATACAGAGGCAGCGTGCTATCTGAAACTGAATGATCAACCAGTGGCGTATATGGAAGCTTACAGCGACAAGCCTCAATGGGGAGATCCGTTAAGTACAGGGGTGACTGTACTACATTTAAAACAAGGAGACCAGGTATATATTGGAGACTGTGTTAATGTTTACCAGATTGCTGGATATTCTAATTTCATGGGATTCCTCATCAATGCCGATGTTATAACTAACATACAGTAAATACACATAATGAAGTAAAATTCAAATTCTGTTTTTCTCATCTGCGTGTTAAAAATCCCTCCTTTTTCTAACAATACTTGCAAGATCTCTCTCTCTCCTCTCTCTGGTGCATTGTCATACACAAAAAAATTATCCTACCAATAAAGTCATTCAAACACATATACAAATGACATGATATAACAGCCAAATCAAAGAACAAGCAAGAAATAAAATTATCAGGGAAACGGATACAATATCTGGCAGATATTCTCCAGACAAAATGAGTAAAATGATGAACTTACCTGTAGTTAGTAAATGAGATTTCATTCTGTTCATAAATGTGCAACAATTTCAACAACTTTTGATCTGAAATAAACATACTATCGGATTATAAGGCAGTATAATATCATATGTGCAGCAAACTAAATTTTTTTTAGTGGGATCAATGCCATTTTTCAACAATTTTTCAGTTATATATACGGCGGCTGGTTCACCTAACCAGTGATCCTGAACTATGTTCCTCTCAATTGAAGTTTTCAGGGACACTTGAGTTTGAATTTAGCTTGAGGCTTTTTTGCCATTTTTCAATTAAGTCTTCATTCAGTCACATGATTCCCAATACTGATCTATGTAGAAGTAAAATGGTAAAATACAAAGTTTAAACATACCTGTTATAGAGAGACTGGAATTATACGCTCCAAGATACACACTGATATGATCTGTGTGACAAACTTGTGGACAAATCTCCACTATACATAACACCATACTGACCAACATCTCTGAAGAAAAATATATATATATGATATATGTATCAATTAGTTTAAATAGTATCATCATCTATCAAATAACCAAAGTACTGAAAGTACTCATAGACATTGAACTTACATAGACTTGCACTGGAACATGAAATGGGAACTAGTTTAACAATTGCATGCTGGATGTAGAAAAACATACTGTTTTGACTCGCATTAAATTTGTGCGTGTCGACAAGAGTTACGGCTATGGAAAACTTAACTAGCACCCAGTTTCCAAAAAACACACATGTCATATTGTCAAACCTTGATTAGTGGCCACCTCTGACAAATATCATCCCTTCATTAAGGGTGGCATTTGTTCACAGATTTGACTGCACATTAATAAATTACAACATTTAGGAAAAAGCTAAGGATCTTAATGCCTTTCTGTTATAACATGTTTTAGAACAGACATAATTCCTGCTCACTTAAAAATCATTTCTTAGAATAAAACAGTATAATAATTTTTACATAAATCTTTACACTAGCATCAATATTAACAAATAAAGATGAAATTAGAAGATTCTCATTACCTTTACTGTCAGACCCAATCTCATTAAACATAACAGGAAGAAATGAGTTGTTATTCATCACATTTTCCATGACCTTTTCCAAGTTCAATCCAAGGTCAAGGTCATCTTTCTTGTAAATAACAGATATCACTGAAGTCAGGAATTTGATGGCTGGTGGCTTAGTGTAAGCAAAACTGAAATAAAAATTGATTCAAATTTATTTTTTTTATGAAACAAAACCAAGTATTACATCATTAAATATTTGAAGTTTATTTTAGACAAATTTCTAGTCTATTTTTGTCTGTAACTGATACAACATTGTACATCTACATAAAGCTATTTAAGCATTTTTATACATAGATCTAAGTTATTACCATTCAGGAAGCATTGACATCCAATATAACAATATCTCAGCATTTCATATTCCAACAGTTACTGATCAACTAAATCATTATTTATGAAAGCAAATATTTTACATCATAAAAAGACATTAGTAAAAGAAATTGTTTACTGGAACACGCTTAGTAAAAATCAATCATATCAATAAACTGAGATAATCAAAAACTTACTTCAAAGTATTTTCTACAAGTGGACACCAAACATCTTTAGGAACAGTCCATGAAGAGATCAGAGAATCTATGTCAGCCTGTAAACAATGAAATAATCAATTAGATCTTTGAATTGGATATATTAACCTACATAACGATTCCCTAAAACTATTGAATTGCAGTAAATAGAAGCTCAAGGCATTTTACTCTTTGTGTGTTTGTTGATTTGTATTTACTTTTACAAGTTTTAGCGCAGAGATTTTGTCCGTATCATACACCTGCACCCATGGACTACCAACTGGAAGGTAGCAGGTAAGAAATCCAGCTCCACCTTCCAATATTTTAAGAACAACTTTTCAGTGTCACCATCCAAACTACAGAGCCCAGTACTGTGTTTAGAAAATCACAAGAAAATGGATGAGGCATGTATCAGTGCTTTGCTCTAGTCATAAAAAAACAGAAACAAATATCAGTGGCTCAATCTCATGTATCTTCTTTCCCCTCTCTCTAGAGGACCTCCTAAATGACCATGGCTGTCAAATGGGCCGTAAAACAACAGATCAACAAACACCTGTACCAAGTATTCTATGTGTTCTATTTCTTTCAACAATACTAAGTCCACACTAAGATACAGTATATAAGACATTAACCTACCTGTGTACATGTAGAAACAAGTGATAGAAGTTTACTGATGATGTCATCATTGTTTAATGGTAGTACATTCAGCAAACACTGTACACACTGTTGTATCAATATACTTCTATCATCTTCCTTGTCATATAACATACATAACAGATCTACATGTCGTATCTTCACTGTTGTCCCATCCTCTAATACACTACTTAATTTCTTCATAACTTTTGTTGTCAGTTTCTCTCCTGTAACAGAATGACGACAGCATGTTTGTAATGGTGTACATGGTACAGATGATCAAAACATACATGTACGTATGAAGATAGAATAGAACATGGCTATAGCCAATTCTTCAGGACCCATAATTATTAGTTCTTTACATGATGCACATACAAGTAGCACAGATAAGGTACAAATATTATGTAACTGTAGAACACAATTATAGTGAATTCCAGGGGGACCCAAATTATTTGTTGCCTGTCTGTTACTATATGAAATACAAATGGACTTAGTAGGGGAAAAGTAATTACTGCGCTATATCTGAGTTCACTATAACCGTGCAATACTGTATCCTGCAAATATATGAACAATTATGAACACATTAAAAAGGTAGCTAGAAAAGGTACAGAATTTTATTTGTTATACTTCATCAGAACATTTAAGCAGGCAGTCTATTAAAGCTTACCTAATAACTTTCTACCACACAATAACTGGGTAATTTGTAAGAGAACATGTGAATATTCTACATCATCAGTGCCACACAATGACACAATACCAGACTTCAATCTCTTCACAAGTTTTGTGTTCACCTTTGTCTCAGCTTCTAGATAAAAAAAAGCAAGGCATTCATAAAAATATATAATAAATATCACATTGCATCATATTTTGTTCACGTCTGTTACATAATTGTTTTCTTCTATTTTCCCATCAAATAAATAAAATAAATTATACAGTCAAACCTGTGTTAGCAACCACCTCTGAATAAAGGCCACCCTTTGAAAAAAAAATGAAATTCTTTGAAAACCAATAAAGGTCACCTTTCAATAAAGACCATATTTTGGTTTTCCTAAGCGTGGCCTTTGTTCACAGGTTTGACTGTACCTTCGATCAATTGTCCAAGAATTAGCACTGCACTCGGGGTCCAAAGTCAAGTTAAAAAAAGTTCATAGATTTAGCACTGTACAACTAAGTGAGGGAGTTAATTTCCCCCTTCAAATCAAACAATTTAGAGCAATTAACAGATACAAAATTCATTATTTTTTTGTCAGACAAATTTGTGAAGTATTCAATCATCATAAAATAAATGCCACAAAAACATCTAAAATGGAAAAGTGCAATAGTTGGAATCTCAGTGGAAGCATACACATTGAATTAAAAAAGTTTGCCAAAATATTTAATTAAAAAGGATATCAATCCTCAGAATAAGTTACCAACTTATCATAGAAATAATTACCTTGACTATCTGTCCTCCATAACGTAATGCGTAGATAAGATAGAATAATATGTAGATGGCTTTCACAGGTCGTATCTAGACATCCAGACAGAATCATCTCCCTGATCTTATGTGTCACAATCATATTAGTCTCCATCAAATATTCCACCAGATTACACATATCTGCTGACATCAAAGTCTCAACCACTTCCTCTGAGCATTGTACAGACAGAATAGGAAACTTCTTGAAGAAAGACATGAATAATTCACAAACATTGTCCTCACCTACCAAACAACCAACCAGTCTGTCTATTCCTGAACCAGTCAGTTTCACAGATTTAAACTTGGATTTTATCAATCTTCCTAAGATGAGAGTTAACAAAGGCACTAAATGATGGCTGTACTGTGTATCATCACTGCATTCTGTATTCAACACAATATCAAATATTTCTCTACATTGTTCATCAGACAATTTTGGTACCAAACAAGTCAAAATTTTAAAGATGATCTTAACATTTGTATCTTTTCCTTTAATAACCTTTTGTAGGTTTGAGAACACTCTGAGGTAATAAAACTGTATATCATTATCAACATCACAGTCTAATTGAACAACCAGTCTGAGTACATCTTTCACCAAGTCTGTCATGATTCCAGATATCTTAGACTGGTCTTCTGTTCCTTCGTGAAGAAAGTAACATTTTATCACAGGATTGTTTAAGACCAGTCTGAGACCTGACACTAAAGGATTAGGTTTGACAGGAAGTAATAAATTGCTGACATTGACTGAGTTGCTAGGGGCAACAGTTTGGTCATCTTTCTCTTTCATATCTTGGCAACAGGACATCATGCTCTTCTTCCGTGACTTTATCAGTTTTACAAGTTTCTTATCAGTAATCTGATGAATAAATGAATAATTAGAACTCCACACAAGTCATAAAATAGAACACTTATAATAATAAATCAAAAACTGTCTATCTAGAGGTATATCCAAAGAAAATGAACACTAGAGACTAATAGAATACATGTTGGCAATTAATGATGGCATTTATGAGATCAATGATGCTGTAATGTTACATCTGCTTTGAACTGTCACAGAACAATATAAAATATTGAATAATATCTGTCTTTACCCATATCTAAAGTATATCATACATTATATAACAAGAGAAAAACATATTTGTATACCTTGCAAGAAAGTCTGATAAGATAATTAAGATGTAACAGTTGTTCTTGAAGTGTTTCTATACCATTATTATCTTCAGTCATAAAATTTTCATTGGCAGATAGAAATTCCTGATATCTAAGGGCAGATAACTCTGGATTCAAGTCTGTGCTATCAGTCTGTAAATATAAACATGTATTAGATAATGAATGTCATACATAAACATGATTTGACGTAAGGCAAACAAATTGAACATTTAGTTTCTGTTAACATCCTGAAATATTATACCGGAGCAATTTTTATTAAAATACAGACAAACCTGTGAAAAAAGGCCGCCTTTGGGAAAGACATAAAGTGACCTTTTTGACAGGTGACCTTCATTCAGAGGTCATCTTGATCTAAACAATAAATAACATTTTTTTAATTAAATGACATCTATTCACAGGCAGGCCTTGATACAGACTTGTCCACTTACACAAGTTTTATTGAATATTTATTTTGGTTTTTAGTTTATATGAAAAAGAAAGTATTCATTGTCAAGTAAAGAAATGACAACAACAGATAAGTTTAGTGTGTACAAAAAAATGGTGTCAGACAGGTTATAAGAAGCCACAAACTATTTTATTACATCTAAAATTCACAGTAAAATTATTAAATAATTCTTATTTTCTAAAATAACTGACTCATTTTTTTTATATAATCTTAGTAAATTAACATTAAGTTTCCAAGCAAGTTTTTATTCTGCAACAAAAAGCATGGTAAGAAGTCCATTAAAAAAAAGTAAACACGAAATTTAAGTATCTTGAAGGTAAAAACTTGCTAAGCATATTATTATGTTATACCAATTTCAGCTTTTGTACACACTGCAACTAAGAATACATTAAGATCGGCGAAATTAGTTTTACGTAACAGAAATATTAATACAAACAATTATAGATAAATATGTTTATTTACCAGTTTCCATGTAAGAATATAATCTTGTAACCTAGGTAACAAGAGATCACTTCTAAACCTTGACAACATACAACACAGTGGAACAGGGTCAGATTGTTGATAAAATGTATGCAGTACTATTCTCGAGGTATACTTCTTCACCTCTGAAATAATCGTATAATAACATTCAGAACAGAGACAGACGTCCATGTGAAATTTAATGGCTTAAAATTTATCAAATCATATTGTTACATCTTACAGTTTGTAGTTTTGTATCATGTACATTCATGGAGTTTCAAGGATACTATCATATCGCATTAACATAAAAAGTATCAATACTTTATAAATTTTGGTTTTATACACCTATTTTTAACACTTTTGCAGTTATATACTGGCAGGTTGTTAAACATACCAAATGATCCATAAATAACATAATTTTAGTAATGTAAACAAACCGTCAGAAATTGTTCCCATCTTTTCTAATGTTTCCAAGGCAACCAACAATAATGGACAAAATGGGAATCTAAAATAATAAATATATATCATTATAATCAAGAATATTAGAAACACATAACTATTACATAAGGTATTTTATTCAACTGAAGTAAACTCAGTATACACTGATAAATGAAAGAAAATATACATACATGTGTCTTATACAACTACAAAAGAGAAATCAATAGAAAAAATAAACAAATGAGAATCTTCAGAAAAACATGTAATCCAACCACTTCCTTTTTACATTAAATACAGTTATCAATTTATATTCAGTAAACTAAACACACACAAAAGATAAAAAAAATGTAAGTACCATAATGAAGATATTAATTATCTACACAATTAACAATTAATACAAGAAAGCTTATAAATCTGTTGAGACAGAAAAATAATAACTTTTCTGATTTTAAACATGACATTTAAGTTACAATAATGAAATCAGATGTTTTTTCTAAAGATTTTCTATACAAACAGTTTATTTTTTAAGTACCTTTTCTTTGAAACTTTCTCACTAGAAGATTCCGCATGGTCATCCAAATCACCAAGTTCCATTTTTAGGATATCTGATAAAGAATATTGTCAATGTATGATATAAGTCAGAACAGGTTGGTTCAACACTAATAGAGACAAACTTGTGTTTGCAGCCACATACAAATAAAGGCCACCCTGTGAATAAAGGCCACCCTGTGAATAAAGGCCACCCTGTGAATAAAGGCCTTTCTTTTAAAAACAGTCATTGATTAATTAGAACAAAATGACCTCTGAGAACGTATTTATTATTTCCTAATTAAAGACAAAATATTAACAAAATCAGCTCTCATGAGAGAGTTAGTCATACAAATAAGATAATAATTATCAATATACCATTCTAATGAACTGGTTATGATATTTATAAATGTATTAATTCTGGTATTGAACATCAAATTCTGTAATCTCTAAATAATCCAAAAATAAGCTGAAAGGGTCATAAAAAGTTCCTTACCATTTATACTATTCACTTTTTTATTTGAATGGTCTGTTTCCATGGTGACATCAATGTCAAGGTCACTCATTCTATCCATATATGGAAATGGATTATGAAT
Organism: Lutraria lutraria; assembly: GCA_964023205.1. Classification (NCBI taxonomy): domain Eukaryota; kingdom Metazoa; phylum Mollusca; class Bivalvia; order Venerida; family Mactridae; genus Lutraria; species Lutraria lutraria. The sequence continues at coordinate 10,709,026 of OZ026835.1, forward strand.
ATAGGTCATCATCACTGTACATACAAAATCAAGAGCTTCATTGTCACTTGATTTTAGAATGTTAAGCCAGGTCAGCAGGTCATCTTCATGTGAAAGAAACTGACCAGTGCCCAGTAACAGCTGAAATTTAATGATGCAATATATTAAAAAATAATTATGTTTCATCTAATGAAACTATTAAGCATTTTAGCAGTGCTTGTCCTATGCTTTAACATTTTAGCAGTTCTTGTCCAAAGTGTGACATTTTAGCATTTCTTGTCTAAAGTATGACATTTTAGCAGTACTTGTCCTAGCAGTATTAGTCAAAAGCCAAGGCATTTTAGTGGTGTTTTTCCTAAGCTTTGACATTTACTGTTACTGTAAAAAATCACAAATAAATTATGGACCAAAGGTGTTATAACATAAATGAAAGTCTCTGAAATAATACATCTGATTACCTTACAAATCAAGTGTGTGGCCATATCAGTGAGGTAAGCATCTGTAGATGTCTGTGTTAACATTTTCAGGAGTTGATACAGCAGTGAATGACCTGATGAATTCTAGAATCAACAATAAAATCATCTTATTGATATTATAGATACAATATACAATCTAAAAATGCAGCCTGGCAAACTGTTTGAAAGGCTTGACTAATAGATAAAATACAAATGACTTGTATACCCCATGGGAGACTTTTTGCTTTATAAATAGATACATGTAACTTACTTTCTAGCCCATATGAACCTCTTTGCTCAATAAAAAGATAAATATTACTTGCTTTTTTACACCATTGAAAACTTTGCTTGGTAAATAGATAAAAATTAATGTTTCATACCCCATGCCAGCCTCTTTGCTCAATAAATGCTACTTACTTTTTACCCAATGGAGCCTCTTTGCTCAATAAAATGATAAATTTTCCTTACCTTTTTACCCCATGGGAGCCTCTTTGCTTGTGTTCCAGCCAGAAGTTTGAGAACATAAACCTCAGATGAAGTAGATCTTACATCAGAACTATATCCCATGATACCATCCAATAACTTCTCTGTAGAACAACACAAACATGATCATTTAGTTATATTTATATTGTTATATCAATATTATTTATCAAAAACATAATGACATTTTGGACAGGAAAAGGATACTAGTTTCTCACTAACTGGATAGAAAAATCCGTACAAGTTACTAAAAATAGCGGTGCTGGAAAATCTTATCTCGTATGGGGTTATCTACAACAGGAGCAACGTTGGAACGTCGACATGTGATTTACCAGAGATCGTGTAAAACGTCATAAAATAACGTCATTTTGTTCAACGTTGTGCGATATAATTTCCCGCCAAATCGTGTAAATGTATTGACAATTGAAGTTATATCGTCGAAAATAATGCCGATTAAGCAGTGAGAAAATAAATCTACCATTACTTATGAGTCGTGGATAAGGAAATCTCGCCCTCGGCACGAGATAAGTACATTTTGTATCTTATCTCTAAGCCTCGTGTGAGATTGGCTTATCCACAACCCAACGCAATGATAGATTCTATTAATCTGTAACAATAATCAATTATAGAAAATAAAACAATGCGAGAGATGATATAATCAAATTGCTATATATGGCATTTATTTAGTTTACAGGGGTGTGACTGGTGGCTGATAAGAGGGAAAAAATGTTTTGCCACAACAAAAAAAATCAAGTTTTCAAAGTCATAATACGACCAGAAAATCTTCTTAAAACAGAATAATCAGGCAGATGCCTAAACATGTTCAACTCGCAACTTAGAATTGAATCTACGCCGCTACAATCTACTCCCCTACAACACACTCAACATATCAAAGATGTGTTTTAAAGGGGGTCAGTTGCTTTCCTTTCTCAAATTATGCATGTGAAGAAAAGAACTGACGGAAAAGTTGATTTGGACAATATCTAGCACAAGCTGAAGTATTTCGGCAAAGATTGCTATTAATTATGGAAGGAAACCTTTATTACTCGTTGTTGTATTGAAACCGAAAAGGTATCCTCGGTCCTATTTTGACTTGTATTTCTAATTATGTAAACAACGAAACGTGTCAGACAGGCCGTGCACAGTAATCTTCTTTATCAATACGAGGTTTTAGTTAAGGTGGGTCACGGGTTTCCTCCCAAAAAATTGCCACCACTACAGAGTTCGGACAAAACCTTTTAAGGTTTAATGACGGCAAAATGAAGCTATATTAACTTTTTCGGATTTGTAAATGATCCAGCATTGTTTTTTGGGCGGTTTCAATGGAAATATCATTTGAATACATCATTTTTGCTTAAGCCAATACATTGAAGGATGTTCCTGCAAAAAGATTTTCTTGTGCGTTGACTTCTAGAAACTGAACACTTTTCGGAAGGAAACCCGCGACCCACCTTAAGTATTGAAATATATTTGCCTTATTTATGTTTATTCAACACCACCATAGCATGTAGTTTTCGTGCATTTACCTAGTTTTGAAAGCGAGGTTTAATTTTTGGCCGGGTCTTAAAATAGTTCTATGTAGGGTGCGCACCCTAATTAGGAAATACCTATTAAATAATGAAAAAAAGTGTTTTAAAATGGGTATTTTTCGGTTCTCCAAGTGAAGTCAATATACTTCGAATTCAAAATAACGTATACAATCACTTTTTTAAAAGTTCTTTCTACTAAAATATTCCAACGTAAAACCTTTAAAACATGTGACTGTGACCTTTGACCTACTGACCTGAAAATGCACAGGTCTAGTAGAGGTTGTCATGAGGAACCAAAGTTTGATGACAGTAGGTGGAAGTGTTTTGACTTTATAGTTAAAGTTTGGTAAAAACAAACAGACGGATAGGCTAAAAGCAATACATCCTGATCTGTCAGTACCGGAGCATAAAAATGATGCCCATGATTAACCAATTTTTGTGACAAAATTTAATCCCTCGAGTAAATCAAGTATAGGTTACAGATTCTCTTACTTACCTAAGATGACAGGATGTTTATCTAATAATGTAGGCTGTAGTTCCTGATATAAACACAAGACTTGTTCTACCTGTACTACAACATCTGACATTTTCACACCACACAATTCTGTATAATACATAACATCGCAAAACATTAATACACAATTATGAATATATCATTAACCAGTCCTAAGCTAATCACAGGGACCCAAAATTTAGGGTTCTTTGACCAAAACAATCAGGGTGTGTCCAAAAAACTATTTGTTTCCATCTTTTTCTTAACATACTCTTTTCTTACTTTGTCTCCAAACATTGTTATTTGGATTTTACTGTTTTATAACTTTAAGGGTCAGTGCCAAAAAGGGTGCATCAGGTAACCATGGACACAATTATTTTATATGGTATTATTACAGTTCTCATATTGTTTCCAATATTTTAAGTTTTGATAAATTACATAGACTGACATACAAGCTAGTTTGTGTTTCAGTAAAACCAAGATACATTTCATCACATTACACTACCTCAGATCTATTCAATGTAAAATAAGGAAACATGTAAACTGACTTACAAAATTCATCAATAATTGTATTCTATGAAATAATTTCTTGCACCAACAATATGTCACAGTTTGTTACCAAGTATAACTGATGCATTACATGAACAACCTAAAGACAGTCAAACTGTGTTAGTAACCATCTCCAAATAAATGTCAACCTGTGAGGCATTCTTTTAAAAATCGTCATCGATTATTTAGAACAAAACAACAACCTAATTAAGGCCTCTTGTCAATACAGGCCACATTTTGTGTTTTCCAAGGGTGGCCTTTGTTCACAGGTTTTACAGAATTAACTTTTTCTGTAACTTGGTAAATGAAAGACATAGATATAAAAAGTACCTTGTAGTTTATTGATTTCATCCCCTTGTGATGTCTGTAAGGCTAAGGCATTATCAAAACATTTAGATACTGATACCACATCAGGTAAATTCTAAAATAGAAAAAGCATCATTTAAACGACCAAATGAAAACATGTCATAAAAAAACATCGATGCATCCCCTTAATCAATGTATTTTAATGATCCGCCGTTGTATTACAGATTTTCATGCATCCTATAACATGCCCAAAAATTGCCTCTAAATACCATGGAATTCCCTCATACTCCCCTACTGGGCAAAGCAGACAGGTGATGTAATTCAATATCAAACATTTGATAAATTGATGATTTTAATTATGTTAATTACATTTCTATATGAAAATACCAACAAGCAGCTAGATTTATTAATGATTACTCTATTACCAGAGTAAGGGTACCATAGTTGATTAGTTCA